>CATOCI010000002.1:65000-71268 GCA_951509635.1 Eupeodes luniger | reverse complement strand
ATAATAATAATAATCATAATAATAATAATAATAATAATAATAATAATAATAATAATAATAATAATAATAATAATTATAATAATAATAATAATAATAATAATAATTATAATAATAATAATAATAATAATAATAATAATAATAATAATGATAATAATAATTATGATAATAATAATAATAATAATAATAATAATAATAATAATAATAATAATAAAAATAATAATAATAATAATAATAATAACAATAATAAAAATAATAATAATAATGATAATAATAATAATAATAATAATAATAATAATAATAAAAATAATAATAATAAGAAGAATAATAATAATAAAAATAATAACAATATTAATAATGATAATAATAATAATAATAATAATAATAATAATAATAATAATAATAATAATAATAATAATAATAATAATAATAATAATAATAATAATAATAATAATAATAATAAAAATAATTAAAATAATAATAATAATAATAATAATAATAATAATAATAATAATAATAATAATAATAATAATAATAATAATAATAATAATAATAATAATACTAATAATAATAATAATAATAATAATAATAATAATAATAATAATAATAATAATAATAATAATAATAATAATAATAATAATAATAATAATAATAATAATAATAAAAATGATAATAATAATAATAATAATAGTAATAATAATAATAACTCAAGTAGCACACTGGTGCATATTTTGGTGTAAATTCAATTATTTTGGTGCAAAACTGAGAAAATTGAAAAAACATTTAATATTTTGGCGTATTTTTCAAAATATGCCGGTAATCAAAATACACCATTGCCTTTTCTGTGCAAAATTTCATCATTTTTTTTAAATTCGGTGTACAAAATAAACTGATTCTTAGATGTTTTTATAATACACCATTAATGGTGCATAAAATTATTCGATTCTGAAACAAACCAAAGTTGTATATGTTTTACACTATATTGAGTAGATAAAATACACTATCTGAAATGGGAAATTATATTTTGGTGTAAGATTTAAACCCCGTGGAAATTAAATACACTAAACTACATGGTGTGAAAAATAAATATGAAAACATTATTGAACTTATTCAGTCGCCATTGGATTGTTAACGTGCTCACACTACAATTATTGATAATTAACAAAAATGAGTAGCTCAAAATTTAATAATTATTTGAAGTGTTATCGTAGGAAAAAAAAACTTTTTAAAAAAATTGAGTAAAACTGTGAAACCAGTTAACAACAACCATCGAAATTTATTTGGAAACTGGGGAAATATAAACTTTTACATTCGAGACACAAACTTTACAAATTGTTCATCTGGAGAAAATATTATTTCAAATGAAGCTACTACTATATTAGAGCCAAATGAAATATTTATAGACTCAATTCCGAATGATGATTTGGATTATAATGACGAAGTTGTGGAAAATATGTATCGCGAAGTGGAACTATCTTTAGAAGATCGCGCCTTTGGTGATGTAGGCGAGGATATTAATTTCGAGTCTAAATTGGCTGAATGGGCTGTTAAATACAAAATACCACATATTGCTGTATCTGAGCTACTTGTTTTATTGCGAAGTGAATTAAAATCTGAACTGCCAAAAGATGCACGCACTTTGCTCCATACACCCCGGAATGTTGTTATACAAACTATGGGAACCGGTTTCTTCTGGTACTATGGCATCGAAAACTGCTTACGAATTGCGTTTCGTCAATTGAATCAAACAATACAAGTTCTTCTTAATTTCAATGTTGACGGATTACCTCTGTTCCGAAGTAGCAAATTCCAATTTTGGCCAATTTTAATGAACATAGCACACATGCCTGAAATTAGACCAATGGCTGTAGCAATCTATTTCGGCGATGCGAAGCCACCATCTAGCGAGGAGTTTTTGAGACAACACGTTAGTGAAATCAATGCTCTAATTTTGAATGGAATGGAACTAGCTAACGGCTCAAAAATATTGATCAAAGTCAATGCGTACATTGCAGATACACCAGCTCGGGCATTTATCAAATGTAAGTACGAAATTCAGTTCGACTTCAATTGATTAGTAGTGTTGAACTTTACAGGTGTCAAGACACACACAGCATACAGTAGTTGTACAAAATGTAATGTGGTTGGAGAATTTGATCGATCCGGAAACCATATGAGCTTTCCTAGATTAGACTGTCGACGAAGAACTCATTCGGATTTTATAAGCAAAACTGATGAGGATCATCACCTATGGAATCCCAGAACGAAGCTATTCTACCACACCCCTCTAGAAGAAATTGAAGGCATTGATATGATACAAAACTTCCCTATAGCCGATTCGATGCATTTAATTGAATTAGGTATGATTTTTCTATTTAAATATGTAGACGAAATTCAAGTACATACATATATTTTTAACTAAAATTATATTTCAGGTATAACAAAACGTTGTTTAAATGGATGGGTGAATGGCTCATATAACTTCCGTAATAAGCTGCCATCCCATGAAGCAAATTCCATATCAACATGGCTCACAATCAGCAATGACTGGCTCCCATCTGAAATCACAAGACAGGCTCGTGGCCTCGATACATTATCATTCTGGAAATCTATCGAATATCGAACATTTTTATTGTATCTTGGCCCAGTGATAATGAAATATTTTTTACAATCCGAGGTTTATGAACACTTTTGGTATTTAGTTGTAGCAACAACGATTTATTCGTGTGAACGATATATAGAAATTCCGGCAGTTTTTAACGTCGCTAAAAATTTGATGAATGATTATGTGGAAGGATTTATAGTTCTGCATGGAAGCGACTCTATCAGCTCAAATGTCCATAATTTGATACATGTTCATGATGACGTTATGAAATTTGGATCGTTGCGTAATATTTCTGCATATCCATTTGAAAGCACGCTGTATTGGTTAAAATGCCTTCTTAAGAATGGATCTAGACCCTTAAGCCAAGTGGCCAAACGTATTATTGAAATGAATAAGTTGAATTCTGGGCCTTCAAAACCAGCCGCATATCCCATTTTAAGCAAAAAATTTAATGAAAACTCTCAAATGTATGGGAGAGTCAAATTTTCAACATTCATGTTATCAAATGATCGTAAAAATAAGTGGTTTTTGACCAAAAATTGTGAAATCATTGAAATGATACATGCTACAACAAATGGTACCACAATTAAGATACATGGAAGGAATATTCGGCGATTCGACAATTTTAATACGGCTCCATTCTCATCTCATCATTTAAATATTTATTCTGCTGACATTGAGCTTGGGATCCTGAAAGAATATCCTGCTGAGCATATCAAATGCAAACTTATTTGTTTACATCCATATGATATGGAATGTAGACAAAATAAACAATCTTTTAACGCTAAAAAAGGCGTCTTTTTCCCTTTAATTCACACATTATAATGTTTTATAAATTTAGTTGACATTTAGCTATATTTTTTTCACTGAAAAAAAAAATTATTTCAAATATAATATATATTGTAAAGAAAGATCATCTCGTGCCTTGTTTATTTTTGTACAGAGAGTTTGGTGTACCTTAAACACACTCATTAGTTCGGTATAGACTATGCACAAACAAAAACACCACACATAACGGCGGGTGTAATTAATACACTATTTTGGTAGAATATACTTGAATGAATACACCACACAGAGAATAGGTGTACTTAATACTCATTTTTGGTGAAATATGCACCATTAAATACACCACACAGGGAAGAGGTGTAATTAATACTCTTTTTTTGTAAAATATGTACCAGTGGATACACAACACAGAGAATGGGTCTAATAAATACACTATTTTGGTAGAATTTGCACCATTCCATACACCAAACATAGAATTAAAATATATCGTCTCATAACATTCAGTCAATTGTCGTGTCAACATCAACTTAAGCAAATATTTTTTTTAATAAAAACATGGCTAACGAAACCAACATATTCGGAAAGTTTATTTGTGTGGTTTGCGAGGAAAAGGATAAATCACAGTTTGTCGAGGCCGTACCATTCAATTGGTACAAGGAAAACTATATTTACTGGCCGAGATCTAAAAAAAATCAGAAAAAGCAATGCCAATTAGATTTTCCGGCAATTTTCAGCGATGCTAGTGAGTGGGAGCCGTGTCGAATGTTGCGACTTAAAGGCGTTTTTGATTATTATGAAGCAGCCTCAGATGCTGCAAAGAAGTTAAGTCAGTTTGAGGATACTGACGAAGAAACTCAAAACATAACGCATATAAGTCGCACTCGTCAACAATTTCATACACAGGAAAAGGCTCCCAATTCATACGAAAATATTATGTCAGCTCACAGCCAGCATCAGCAAACGATCTCAAGCCAAAAAACTCAGCCATCGACTTCTAATTTTCAACCACCGGCATCAACTTCAACTTTCCAGCCAATACAGCAGTTTGTGAGTCTCACATCGCTTCCAAGTTCATCAGTGTCAATTCAATCCCAAGCAAATAATAATGCGAACTCCTTGAAAATTATTGAAGATGAAATATACATACCAATGCAAAATGCAAAAAAGTCCGAGAATGAGAATTTTACATTCATCGTCGAACCGAATGATGTGGATCTACCAAACGAAGAGGAGCTACTTCAATTTCTTAAGACTAATTCAAAAGAAGCAAATAGTAAGTAGTTTATGATGATAACAGAAATTTTTAACTTCATAATAATAATTTTTGCAGTTTTGAAATACTATTTGGCGGGAGTTTCAAACATTGTCAACCAAAACAGGGTCAGCACCGACGCATCAATTCAGGAACTTAAAAACAGTGTGGAATACCTTGGAAGTGAAGTATTTTCCTTACAACAGTTAATACAATCAGAGCGCCAACCAAATCAAAGAATTTGGAAAAGAAACGTTCCATAACTTTTGATACTGGTGTAGAGGATTGGGTTGCATCTGAAAATTATGAAGGCGTATCGTTTCCAAGATTCCCAATCACTTCAATTGATGTCTTGAATCTCTTCAATGAAGAATTAAGTGAAGACAAAGATGGTTACGTTCAAAAAGCGACAGACTACGTTCTATTAAAACTGAAGCTGTTGAAAAACTCAACAAAACAGTTCACGCGAAGAACACAACTTAAGTCAATGCTCTTTGCTGATTCCCTCCTAAGAACGTGCTCTTGGAAAATACCTGGAGAGAAAAAGCCTAATAAATTTTCCCAGTTCAGTTCGGTCTTATCGTTATTTATAAATGTTGTGAACGAAAATGTTGAAGAAACAATAAGTTTAAATGGCACCCAAAAGTATTTTCGGGAATTGTTGAAGCGGAAGGAGGATACTGTCCCAAAGAGTAGAGAAAAGAAAATAAAAGTAAAGGAAAATAAAGACGATGACGATGAGGAAGAGGAAGAGGATGAAGAGACAGACAGAGATCAGGTACCTATCGAAGGTGAAAACGTCGTTATTGAACAGCAAGAAGATAAAAGCATTTAAGAAATTTTAAAAAAATTATAAATGCAATTACATATGTACCTTATTATAAATAAATATTTTTCTACTTCGTATGTACCTAAATATTAATAAATATTTTTACTTCTTATGAACCAATTTTGTTTTTGTTTTGAATAATTTTTTAGACATTTCCTACACCATTTAGAATATATTAAACATAGCGAAAAATATTCCTGTATATATTTTGCACAATGGTGCATTTTTTTCATTTCTCCTTTGACTTGGTGCTTTTTTATACCATTTTATCAAATTGATACACATCAGTGAATATTTTGCACAGTTTTTAGCAAAATAAATGTACCGAAAATAGAAGATGGCATATAATTGTCTCAAATGGTGTATTTTGTTCTTGTTTTTCTAAATTAGTGCATTTTATCCTCTAGATTTAGGAATCAGTGTATTTTTTACACGGCAGCCATATTTGTCAAGAAATATTTAGGTAAACATGAGATTCCACTGGCCGCCATCTTCAAAACGAAGACTATGATTAATTATTTTATTATATATTTCGAATGAATTATTCCCCTTTTTTGGTATTTCCGACTCTTTTTTTACAGCACGTATTTAAAAAAAAATAAGAACAACCAAAAAACTATGAATTTTGGAAAATGAATTTTCACGAATCGATTTAGAAAGCTTTAATTAAGTAAAATTATTAAGGCGCTCGATTTTTAGATGGGGTAGGACCGAAAATCAGTCGACAGAATGTACTTCGTTTTGAAATGAGACACTCAAATTCATATTAATTCATGATTTTATTGCGCACATATTATGT
>CATOCI010000002.1:50000-52500 GCA_951509635.1 Eupeodes luniger | reverse complement strand
ATGTTAAACGAAACCACAAATGATGAGCACGACGATATCTCGTTCAAAACCCTTGAAGATCATTTTAGGGAAGCATTGCTTGAATATGAAAATAGTAACCCATTGGAGAGAGGAAAGATACCGAAATCGAAAAATCATCGGAAAATTGAGAGGCTTACAAGTATACTAAACAATCGAATCCTACCACAATATGTTATCAGCAACACTAATTTCGAAAGACTTCATCTCCTCTTGTATGTGTCAGCGGTCTCTGTTACAAGAACACTAGGGCAGAAGGTACACCGTATTCAACAAAGATCGTATACAAGGACCCCAAAAATACCACCTTGGGAAAGGCGGCTGCAAAACAAGATTTCAAAACTCCGAGCTGAACTTGGCAGAATATCCGCGTTTGTAGGTGGATGCAAAACCAAGAAGGTGATGAAACAAATCAGAGCCCTTTGCCACAATTCTCAACGTTTTCCACCAACACCCCAAGAGATTGTGGAAATGAAAGATCATAGGGTTGAACTTCTCGCAGCCACATGCAAGCGATTAGCCAGATACAAGGAGTCTAGAGAACGTAAGATCCAGAACCGAAATTTTTCAGATGATGAGAGAAACTTTTACAGGAATGTATTAAAGTCAAATGCAAACGAAAATCACGGAGAAATGGCTAACATTGACGAAGCAACTCTATTTTGGAACGAAATTTGGGGTAAGCCAGAAAGTCATGAACCAAATGCTTCCTGGCTGATTGCAGAACGTCACCATAGCGAAAACATAATGGAGATGCAGCCATGTGCCATAACAGTTGCTGAAATCACGTCAGCTATTAAGCAGGTGTGCAACTGGAAAGCTGCAGGTCCCGATAAAATCCAAAACATTTGGATCAAAAAGCTTCCGATCCTGCACCAGCTCTTAGCCATACACTTCTCAAAATGGCTTGATGAGCCGGAAAGCATGCCACTTTTCCTCATGCAAGGAAATACTTTTCTTCTCCCTAAAGGAAATCCTACACCAAATCCAGTAGCATACCGACCTATTACATGTCTATCAACAGTTTATAAACTCTTCACGAACGGAAGAGCAAAAAGGTTGTAGTAAGGACTCCCAAGGATGTAAGGAGCAACTGACCATCGATTCAGTTATAGTACGTCAGGCTACACAAGGAAAACGTAACTTAAGCATGACTTTCGTTGACTACAAAACAAGATTTCAAAACTCCGAGCTGAACTTGGCAGAATATCCGCGTTTGTAGGTGGATGCAAAACCAAGAAGGTGATGAAACAAATCAGAGCCCTTTGCCACAATTCTCAACGTTTTCCACCAACACCCCAAGAGATTGTGGAAATGAAAGATCATAGGGTTGAACTTCTCGCAGCCACATGCAAGCGATTAGCCAGATACAAGGAGTCTAGAGAACGTAAGATCCAGAACCGAAATTTTTCAGATGATGAGAGAAACTTTTACAGGAATGTATTAAAGTCAAATGCAAACGAAAATCACGGAGAAATGGCTAACATTGACGAAGCAACTCTATTTTGGAACGAAATTTGGGGTAAGCCAGAAAGTCATGAACCAAATGCTTCCTGGCTGATTGCAGAACGTCACCATAGCGAAAACATAATGGAGATGCAGCCATGTGCCATAACAGTTGCTGAAATCACGTCAGCTATTAAGCAGGTGTGCAACTGGAAAGCTGCAGGTCCCGATAAAATCCAAAACATTTGGATCAAAAAGCTTCCGATCCTGCACCAGCTCTTAGCCATACACTTCTCAAAATGGCTTGATGAGCCGGAAAGCATGCCACTTTTCCTCATGCAAGGAAATACTTTTCTTCTCCCTAAAGGAAATCCTACACCAAATCCAGTAGCATACCGACCTATTACATGTCTATCAACAGTTTATAAACTCTTCACGAACGGAAGAGCAAAAAGGTTGTAGTAAGGACTCCCAAGGATGTAAGGAGCAACTGACCATCGATTCAGTTATAGTACGTCAGGCTACACAAGGAAAACGTAACTTAAGCATGACTTTCGTTGACTACAAAAAAGCTTTCGACTCTGTTCCTCACTCCTATTTGCATGAAATCCTGGAGATATACAAAATAGACCCTAAAATACGAAGACTTTTAAAAGTTATTAGTGTAAAGTGGTGCGTAACAATACATTTAGGAAGCCTGACTGGCTCTAGAGTTAGCATCAAAAGAGGAATTCTCCAAGGAGATGCATTCAGCCCTCTTTGGTTCTGCTTGTCCCTAAACCCGCTCAGTAAACTACTTAAATCAGTGAATATCGGATTTAACATCAAAGCCGAAACAGGCAACCAAACGCTTAACCATCTACTCTACGTCGACGATCTCAAGCTTTACGCCAACGGTAAGGAAAAAGTCCATAGACTCCTAAATACTGTCAAGAGATTCAGTGATGACATAAAAATGGAATTCGGGATAGACAAATGCAAAATCGTTCATTTAAAGAAAGGAAAGGTTCAAAATGACGATTTGGGCTACCAGATC
>CATOCI010000002.1:32500-35000 GCA_951509635.1 Eupeodes luniger | reverse complement strand
ACAAAAAAAACTGGAAGCTGTTTTAAAAATCATCAATACCAACATCTTGCCACAACTCCTTACTGAAGATTTAAGATTAGAACGTATTAATGACCTTTTGTTCGTTAGTGCAATATCCGCTCTGCGAGCACTTGGAAAGAAACCAAAACCAACTTTGGGAAGTCCCCGACAAAGAGCAAGAAAGTCCGAGAGCTTTCTGCCAAAGTGGAATAAACGGCTCAGAAATAAAATAGAAAAGTTGAGACGGGATATAGGTAGACTAACCTCTTTTAGAAATGGTTCAAATTCAACCCGACTCTACAGGCATATCAGATGCCTCATTGCACCGCTCAGCCCCAGAAATGTACCTACGGATAAGATTGTAGAAATAATTGATAGCAAGACCCAAAAATTATCAGCGTTAGCAAAACGACTTAAACGATACGAAAAATGCAGCAAACGAAAGTCTGAAAACGCCCTTTTTTGCAGGGATCAAAAAGCTTTTTATAGGAACGTTGCATCCTCATCCATTACCACACCAGAGGATGTTTACCCGCCATTCAGTGACACTGAGCAGTTTTGGAGTAACATCTGGAGCAAACCAAAGCAATACAATGAGAAAGCCCACTGGATTGCGGATGAGATCGAGCAATTCAAAGACGTAACAGTTATGCCCTATCAGCCAATTAGCAGAGAAGAGGTCAACAGAGCCATTTCTGAAACCAGCAATTGGAAAGCTCCTGGAGTTGACAAGCTTCAAAATATCTGGCTTAAGAAGTTGTCCGCATGCCACGAACAGCTTGCAAAGTCTTTTTCGGACATACTTGATCTCAAAGCTATGCCTCCCAACTTTTTCATTAATGGCGTGACCTTTTTAATTGGTAAAGGAGGGCCTAGTGACGACCCTTCTAGGTATCGGCCTATAACATGCCTCTGCACGACATACAAACTCTTCACAAAAATACTGGCCAACAGAATTTATAACCACTGTATTATCAACAACGTCATATCGGATGCACAGAAAGGATGCAGTAGACAAACAATGGGCTGCAAAGATCAACTAACCATTGACTCCGTAATCACTGGCCTAGCACTAAGGAAGAAGCGAAACATTAGTATGGCTTATATCGACTATAAAAAAGCGTTTGATTCGATGCCTCACAACTATCTTATAAGAATTCTAGAAGTCTACAAGATCAACCCTATCATAATAAACTGCCTTAAGGTTTTAATGGAAGGATGGAATACAAGACTTAGTCAAAACGGTCTTCCTAGCAAAATTATTCCTATAAGATGCGGAATCTTTCAAGGCGATGCATTTAGCCCTCTTTGGTTCTGCATAGGTCTTAACCCACTAAGCAGAATCTTGGACCAAATAAAACCCGGCTTCGTTATCAAAACTGAGACCTATGATTACTCCTTCAACCACTTGCTATATGTTGACGATTTAAAACTCTACGCCAAAAACAGAGAAAAACTCCATAGACTGATTGAAGTTGTAAAAAGCTTTAGTATTGATATAAAACTGGAATTTGGCATGGAAAAATGCAAAATGATCCACCTGGTAAGAGGAAAATTGGACGCCAGCGAAGAAGGTTTCCCAATAGACCAAGAACAAATCGTCGAAGACTTACAGCAGGGGGAATCGTACAAATACCTTGGCTTTCTTCAGCACAGAGGAATAAATCACAGTCACATCAAAAATAGCCTAACTGCCCAATTTAAAGCAAGAATGCACAAAATCCTAAAATCGAATCTTTTCGGAGGAAACAAATGCAAAGCTATAAATACCTGGGCTATTCCTTTGCTCACATATTCTTTTGGAATAATCAAATGGTCTTCAACTGATCTCGCAAATCTAGATATGTTGGTCCGAACATCATTCACCACATATAAATCCCTACACCCGCGAAGCGCCATTGAAAGGATCTCCCTGCCCCGAAAATTAGGAGGAAGAGGGATTGTTAACATAACAAATCTGCACCACCAACAATGTCTTAATATACGGCAATACCTGCTAAGTAACTCGTCAATGCTAATAAAGACAATTTGCGTAACTGACGATAACTTTACCCCCCTTGGCCTAAAGTTGGCCAATTTTTCGGTTCCTGATAACGTCAAAACAAAAGAAGAACTTATCTTATCCTGGAAAGAAAAGCCTATACACGGAAGCTACCCCAATGCACTTAGCCAAATCCATATAAACCAAGAGGCGTCCAACTTATGGCTTATACATGGGCAACTTTTCTCTGAAACTGAAGGATTTGTAATGGCCATTCAAGACAAAGTTATTGCAACTCGGAATTACAGAAAGTTCATACTTAGAGAAACAGCTGATGACAGATGTAGGAGATGTGGGGAAAATGGAGAAACGATAGAGCATATAACTTCAGGATGCAGTACCTTAGCTTCACAAGAATATATGAACCGGCACAACAATGTTGCTAAGCTAATTCACCAACAATTAGCTCTCAGGAGTGGCCTGATCCAAAATCAAACACCATATTACAAGTACCAACCA
>CATOCI010000002.1:17500-22500 GCA_951509635.1 Eupeodes luniger | reverse complement strand
AAAACTATTATCATCGGAGGCAATTGGAAGATGATTTTCCTCTATAGCTTCAGTAACTTCGCACTCAGTCACATGACCAACTACTCCAGACTTCTCAATGAGATTATCGTTTCTTACTGTTCCATCCTCTGCTGGATATACTAATATGTTATACGTTTCATCATCATGAACATCCAACTCTTCACCAACAACATTTTGCTCACCATTCTCGAAAAATATGACATCTCTCGCAATAACAATAGATTTGCTTTGCTTATTGTAAAGCCTGTAGGCCTTCGTTGAATCGGCATAACCAACAAAAACCAGACTTGTACCTTTTGGTTCAAACTTCGACCTTTTCCTCTGGTGGTTCAAAGACACAGCTTTACAGCCGAAAATCTTGAAGTGAGAAACCGATGGTTTCCTACCAAACCAGCACTCATACGGGGTCTTTGATAACAGGGCTTTTGTTGGACATCTGTTCCTTATATATGTGGCTGTGTTAAGTGCTTCGGACCAAAGACTTTGACATGACCTGGAATTAAGAAGCATACACCGCGCCATCTCTACCAGGGTTCGGTTGGCCCTTTCGGCAATGCCATTCTGCTGCGGGGTATAACTCACTGTATTTTGGTGGACAATTCCATGTTCTTTAAATAAATTTTCAAATTGTGAGTTAATGTACTCGCGTCCGTTGTCGCTTCTCACACACTTTATTTTGCGCCCAGTTTGTTTTTCGCTAATATTCATGAACTCTCGAAACATTTCGAAAGCTTCTGATTTGTGTTTAATAAAACGAGTAGGTTAGGTTAGGTTGGAGTGGCTGTCTAGATGTCATTGACTCACTTAGACCTCAAGGGTCCATTGTGATACCACTAATAAGGTTACTCATGGGAGAGTAATGAAAATTAAACAAACCATTTTGTGCTTTTAATAAAGCTAGAGAGACACTTTGTGTCTGTCATTGCCAGTTCACTGGTATTGTCGAAGAAGGGATTACCGAGAAAGTTATTCCTTCTAATGGAGAGTGCTGGACATGTACATAGCAGGTGTTGGACTGTTTCCTCTTCCTCCTCGTCCATGCAGCTTCTACAGAAGTCATTTGTGTAGACCCCTAGCCTCAGAGCATGTCTTCCTATGAGGCAGTGTCCTGTTATTACTCCAATTGTAGAGCTTATATTTTGTCTGCTCAAGGATATCAAGCCTTTTGACCGATTTAAGTCTATGCTTGGCCATATTTGCTTGGTTGTTAGGCAGGTGGTGCTCTGTGACCATCTAGCATTTGTTGCTTCTAGAGCATATTGTTTGAGAAGATATTTGCATGTAGCAAGTGGTGTTCCTATGTTATGTTTTTGTCTAACATTAGGCAGAAGTGTTCCGTTTTTGGCGAGCTCATCGGCTTTGCAATTTCCCGGAATGTCTCTGTGGCCCGGCACCCAAATGAGGTGAATATTAAACTGTTCTGTCATCTCATTCAGAGATGATCGACAGTCGTGGACTAATTGAGAGTTTGTAGAGACAGACGCGAGAGATTTAAGAGCGGCTTGGCTGTCCGAGAAAATTCGTATATCCTTGCAAGATATAACGTTTTCTTTGAGCCAGGATAGTGCCTCTTTAATCGCCATTACTTCTGCCTGGAATACACTACATTGATTGGGAAGTCTGTATGATAGACTGAGATTAAGTTGTTCTGAATAGATACCACTTCCAACTCCGTAATCGGTCTTTGAACCGTCTGTATAGAAGTGTACCGCATTGTCTTCCAGGGGTCCCTCTTCTTCCCAGGAGGATCTTGAAGGGATGGACACATGGAAGCTTTTACCGAATACCATTTTAGGGGTGGTATAGTCTAGGCGATCTGGGATAGATCTGAAATTGTCTAGGATAGTAGTATGTCCAGTATTGTTACTGTTCCATTGAGAGGTGGCTCTAAGCCTCACACATGAGTTGGCTGCCACCATTTTGGAGAAGATGTCAAGAGGTGTTAGGTTTAAAAGCACATCCAGGGCTGCAGTTGGTGTTGAGCGAAGTGCTCCTGTGATGCACATACCTGCTGACCGCTGGACCTTGATGAACTTATTTAGATTTACCATCTTGTCCAGTGCGGTCCACCATACGACAACTCCATAAGTGAGTATCGGTCTAATTACCGAAGTGTATAGCCAGTGAGTTATTTTTGGGGAGAAGCCCCATTTTGATCCTATGGCCTTTTTGCAAGTAAAAAGCGCTACAGTGGCCTTTTTTACTCTTTCATCGATATTTGCCTTCCAATTTAGTTTTTTGTCTAAAATGAGGCCTAAATATTTAGCTTGGTCGGAAAACCTTAATGGTATTCCTTTAATCTTGGGTGGGCTGAGCTGAGGAATTTTGTACCTTCTTGAAAAGAGTACTAGTTCTGTTTTATGTGGATTGACGTCCAGGCCACATTGCTTAGCCCATTTTGTTAGCTTATTCAAGGCATTTTGTAGGAGTTCCGAGAGAACTTGGGAGTGTTTTCCAGATACTGATATTGCAACGTCGTCAGCATAGGCAATCACCCTGAAACCCTCTGCTTCCAATGATGTTAGAAGGTCGTTTACTACCATGTTCCATAAGAGAGGCGAAAGGACCCCTCCTTGGGGGGTACCTCGATTCACCGATCTGGTGGTAGTAAAACTTCTCATGCTTGAAGTTATTGTCCTGCTTTTGAGCATGAGACTAATAAAATCTATGAGTGGTTTCTTTAATTGCAGCTTTTCCATTGCTGTCGTGATCGCCTGGTAACTGACGTTGTTGAAAGCTCCTTCAATATCTAGGAAAGCTACTAGGTTATATTCTTTGTATTCGAGGGAATATTCAATACTGCGTACCAGCGAATGAAGTGCTGTTTCTACTGATTTTCCCTTAGAGTAAGCATGTTGAGCTGTAGAAATGAGACATGGTTTTAGGTTATGTCTGATGTAAATTTCAATCAATCTTTCCAAGGTTTTAAGAAGGAAGGATGATAGGCTGATTGGTCGTAGATCTTTAGGGTTAACGTGGGAGGGTTTCCCTGCTTTAGGAATGAAGACTACTTTTGCCATTCTCCAGGCTTTGGGAATATATCTCAGCCTTAAACAGCTTGTCAGAATGATTTCCAATGGTGGAATGATCATGTCTGAGCATTTTTGTAGTTCGGCCGGAATGATTCCGTCTGGTCCTGGAGATTTATATGGATCAAAGCTGTCTATGGCCCATTGCAGTTTTTCCCGCGTTATTAGATCAACTAAATCGCTTGTAGAAGCTTGAGACTCTGATGTTAAGTCGTTAAGTATGTTAGAGCTACCTGGAAAGTGGGTGTCTAATAGCAGATTAAGAGATTCTTCATCTGTGATAGTCCATGTGCCTGAATCTGTCTTTAAAGCACTGGGTATTGTTGGACTTTTTGAGAGAATTTTCCTGAGTCGTGAGGCTTCTGAAGTATTTTCTATTTTGCCACAGAAGTTTCTCCAAGAAGACCTCTTACTCTTCCTTAATTCTTTTTTATATTGCTTTAGAGCTTGTTTGTATAAGTCCCAGTCAGAAGAAGATCTAGTGTACTTAGATCTATTGAAGAGTTTGCGACAACTCTTTCTGAATGGTTCTAGTTCTTTACGCCACCAATGAGGTTTCTTTTTTCCCTTTAGAATGGTTACAGGGCATGAAATTCTCATTGATTCATTGAAGGCTTCAGTGAGATGATTCACAGAAAGGTCTAGTTCATCTTTACTGGAGGAGCTTTTAAGAAGGTTGTAATCAAGTAATTGTGTTAGTACCTCCCTATATCGTTCCCAGTTTGTGTTACGGTAATTGCGAAAACCCGTAGATATGTTTGCCACATCTCTGAGCTCAAACTGAATGTATTTGTGGTCAGAGAAGGAATTCTCTTTTGAGACATGCCAGTTTGAAATCAGATTGTGGATCGAGTCAGAGGTAAGTGTAATATCAAGTACCTCTTTCCTATTCTTGGTTACAAAAGTGGGTTCATTACCAATATTACTTATGAGTAGGTTAGTGCTTAGTAAGTAATCAAATAAGGACTCACCTCTCTCATTTATGTCCGAGCTACCCCATACCGTGTGATGAGCGTTAGCGTCCGATCCAATTAGGAGACCAACTTTTTTCGACTGCGCGTCCGCAATTGCCTTCCTCAAGGTGTCACCTGGAATTGGGCTGTCGTGGCCAAGATAGGAGGATATGAGCCAGTAGGTGGCTTTATCCGTTGTTAAGACAGCGGTGGTTGTGTCCTTGTCGCTGTAATTGGGGAGTAAAAATACATTTAAGTCATTTTTTACTAACATACATGACCTTGGTTCACCTTTCTCCGATGCATGCAGTAACTTATAACCAGGAGTCCGGAGGCCTCTGATGATGGAGTTTGAGACCCACGGCTCCTGTATCAAGACGATGTCATCCTTGTTCGCGTGCAGTCGGAGTATGAGGTTATTTGCGGCCATGATGGCATGATGGAGATTAATCTGTACTAATCGCAGCATTGCTACTATTAGTCAAATTAACCTCCACCACTGTATTATCGGCGTTTTCATCGTCTGAGGAGGAATGAAGTAGGTCTTCCTCACTCAGAGTGATGCCTAAGGTGGCGTCTTCAGTCTCCATGTCGGAGTTACTATCGACTGTAAGTTTTGCCTCCACGTCGGATGGCTTGTTTGGGGCTGTGGAGGTCGATGGTTCCACTTGTGGTATTGCATCGACCTCCATTATTGGTGGTAGTGAAAATAAAACGAGTAACTGTGTACCGGGAAAAATCATCGATAAACGTTATAAAATAACGAGATCCACCTTGCGAAGCCATCTTCATCGGCCCGCATATATCAGTATGCACTACCTCGAGAACATTTTTGGTGAAAATTTCTTTGAAACTAGGAAATGGTTTTCTATTAATCTTGCACATTGCACATGTAGTGCAACTGAAATTTGGAGGCATTTTGACCTTCAGTCCACGTACCATGTCTTTATTCGACAACATACACAAATCATTAGTGTTTAGATGGCCAAACCTGGAG
>CATOCI010000002.1:5000-10000 GCA_951509635.1 Eupeodes luniger | reverse complement strand
CGACAGCTACTATGTACAATAGAATTTCTCGGCTAGTTTAGTTGCAAGTAACATGTGTTCTGTGAGTATTGTGCTTATATATTGGCTTTAAACTACTTTTATATTTTAAAAAATATGTATAATGTTGACAACAATTCAGTAAAATTTTGAGAAAAATCGAATTGACAGTTTTTTTTACAAAAAATAAAAACTTAAAAGAAAATTTAACAAAAGTTGGTAAAAATTGATTTTCGACTCAAATATTTTTTCAAAAAATTTGGATTATGGCTTCCAACTAATTTTAACTTATAAAAAATATTGTTTTCAACATTCGGAAAAAATTTGAGAAAAATCGAATTGACAGTTTTCTTATAAAAAATAAAAACCTAAACAAAAAAATTAATAAAAGTTGGTAAAAATTGATTTTCAACCCAAATATCTTTTCAAAACTTTGAGATAATGGCTTTGAACTACTTTTATCTTTTAAAAAATATTGTTGTCAACAATCAGTAAAATTTTGACAAAAATATAATTGACAGTTTTCTTACAAAAAATAAAAACCTAAACAAAAAAATTAATAAAAGTTGGTAAAAATTGATTTTGGACTCAAATATCTTTCCAAAACTGTGAGATATTGGCTTTAAACTACTTTTATCTTTTAAAAGTTATTGTTGTCAACATTCAGTAAAATTTTGACAAAAATATAATTGACAGTTTTGACAGTAATTTGAGAGATATCAAGAACGTAACATCAATTTTTACCAAATTTGCGTACTATTTTTTGTAGATCTTATTTTTTTATGAAAAAACGGACTGTTGGATTTCTATAAAAAACTACTGATTATCGAAAACAATATTTTCTGTAAAATAAAAAGAGTTTGAAGACAATATTTTTAATTTTTGAAAAGCTATTTGAGTAGTAAGTAAATTTGTAGTAGGTATTGTTTTTTTGTTAGGTTTTTATTTTTTGTAAATAACCTGTCAAATAGCTTTGACAAACTCTTCAAACTCTTTTTATTTCACAGAAAATATTGTTTTCGATATTCAGTAGTTTTTTATAAAAATCCAACAGTCCGTTTTTTCATAAAAAAATAAAATCGACAAAAAATAGTACACAAATTTTGTAAAAATTGATACATAGACAAACTTTTAAGCAAGACAAATCGACAGACGGGATGGGAAGTTATCAGTGTGGGTCGCATCCCAGCCTCTTTTTATTTTATTATTATAATCTTCCTTGTACATTATTACTGTTTTACTTCCTTTGTCAGCTTTTGTTATTATTATTTTATTTTTATGTGCGTGCAGAAATTTTTGTGTTTTTTGGTATACTTTTAGAATGAATTTTTCCACTGTAGTGTTTTTATGTTTCTCTTATAATCAATGACTTTATGTGCTATTGTTGTAAATAATAATAATAAAAGCTGACAAAGGAAGTAAAACAGTAATAATGTACAAGGAAGATTATAATAATAAAATAAATGAACTCTTAGAAGACAGAAACACTTACAAAACAATAAGAACAGATCCAACTCAAAAACTACAAAAAATTAATAACGAAATCGTAAATGATCTATTTAAAAGTAATCACATAGACCAATGGCAAAAAAACAAATTATATTCATCTGCAGCAATAGCACCAAGATTATATGGACTACCAAAAATCCATAAAACCAATCTACCACTTAGACCAATTTCTTCCTCTTCAAATGTACCGTGTTACCAGATGTCAAAATATATGGGTGATATTTTAAAAAACATTATTTCCGACAAATACAACGTCAAAAATTGCTACGAACTTAAACAAAAATTACAGGACATAATTTTAGAAGAAGACGATAAACTCGTTTCATTTGATGTCATCTCATTATTTACCAACATACCCACCTACCTTGCCATAAAAATAATAATGAAAAACTGGACAACAATAGAAAAATTTACAAACATCCCAAAAAAACAGTTCCTAAGAATGTTAGAGTTCTGTTTAAAAGAAAATAACTATTTCCAATATGAAAACAAACTTTTTAATCAAACATTTGGTATGCCTATGGGGAACCCTTTATCTCCTACAATAGCAGATATAATACTCGACGACCTTCTTGACAATGCAAAACAAAAATTAAAGGAAAAAAACACAAGTATTAGACACATTTCAAAGTATGTAGACGATATATTTGCGATAATAAAAGAAAGAGACAAAGAAACAATACTAAATACACTCAACAATTATCACACAAAAATACAATTTACAATAGAAATGGAACAAAACAATAGCCTACCCTACTTAGACGTTAAAATGCACCGAAATAATAATAGAATTATATTTAATTAGTATTCAAAACCTACATCGTCAGGAAGGATGATAAATTACTTATCAACACAACCTAATTCACAAAAAATTAACACAGCAACAAATTTCATAAACAAAATACTTGACATAAGCGACGTTCAATTCAAAGATGACAACATAAACAAAATCAAAACCATTCTCCAAATGAATAACTATCCAAATTTTATAATAAACAACCTAATCCAAAAGAAAATAAATCAAACAACAAACCCGATAAATAAAACAACAACAACAACTAATAACAACAACAGCATAATCAGGTACTTCAGCATACGCTATATTCCAAAGCTAACAGACGGTAGAAGCTTACATTCGATCATTAAACAAGAAAGCGCATCATACGCATATAAGTCAAATGCCACACTCAGGAACATTTTCACGAACACCAAAGCTCCGATTGAAGAGAACCAACAACACAACGTTGTCTATTAGTATAGGAGCTCGCAACGTTTTCGAGCGAGAATTTTAGGTCAGTCAATTTTTTGACATGTTGTCTTACTTCCTTTTTTGGTTCGAGTCTGGGCAGTCTGGCTGGCGGTAGCGGTTGCGTTTAGGGGGGAGGGGCAATTTAAAAAAATTATTACTTAAAATGGGAACAAAATAGTTAAAAAATAACGGTAATACTTGCAATTAAGTATTATACCTTTTTTTAAAGCCAACACTTTAGTCTATTAGCTTGTTTTTAAATCAAGTCAAAATTATGCATAGTTTTTGAAAAAAATTGTTTTAAACTCAAAATTTGGTAAAAAAAAAGTTAAAAATATGGTTTAAAGTGTAATTTTTTAAAACCATAAGATTATTTAGTATTTTTTTTTTAGAATTCATTGCTCTTATTTGTTTGTGATCAAAAACTGAAAACTAGATGATTTTATGTCTTCTAGTTCTCGAGAAAATAAAAAATTACTAAAAATCGAATAAGGCTAAATTCATTTTTCTTAAATCCAGCTTATTTAAATGCAAAAGAGACTTTGCATGCACCCTTGCACCAACCCCACCTTGAACCCACCACACCTTACAGCCAACCCAAATCCTATAGTGAGTCCAAGCAGGGGGGTTGCAGTTGGGCAGCATGCCCCCCATACACACTTCACTGTTGCATACGCCCAAACTCGCACCTACCATTATTACTATCAAAATAAGACCACTCAAGCAAAAAAAAAATAATAATTTAATTATAATAGTAGTTGTGGTTATTTTCAATTTTCTCAAAAACTAAAAGACATAAAACCTTCTAGTTTTCAGTTTTTGATTAATAATTAATAAGGGCAACAAATATTTAAATTAAAAAACATATTTATAAACAAATGGTTTTGAAATATTGAAGTTGAAATTTTAGGTCAGTCAATTTTTTGATATGTTGTCTTACTTGCTTTTTCGGTTAGAGTCTGGGTAGTCTGGCTGGCGGTAGCGGTTGCGTTTGTTAGTGCGCAACCTACCTGTACAGGTGATAATTTTGAATTTAAAAAGATTTTTTTAAAGCTTAATTTTCAATTTTCCACCTTTAAATAGGTCTCCTAAATATGCATTTATTATTGCCAGACATTTTTATGATTGTTTATTATGTGTCATACGCAATTTTTTTAATTTTTAAAATAAAAAATTAATTAAGTAAAAAAAGTTTGGGGAGAGTACTATAACTTAGGCGACAAAGTTTAATGACGGATTTGTATAGAACAGTTAAAAATAAGCATTTTTTACTATGCGAGGGGGGTCTATCTCCCCCCGTTTAGGCAGGAGGGGCAATTTAAGAAAATTATTACTTAAAATGGAAAAAAATAGTTAAAACTAACGGTAATAGTTACAGTTAAGTTTTATACGTTGTTCTAAAGCCAACATTCTGTTCTATTAGCCACTTTTTAAATCAAGTCAAATCTATGCACAGTTTTTGAAAAACGTAATTTTAAACTCAAAATTTAAGTAAAAAAAAGTTGAAAAAAAATTTCAGCTTCAATATTTCAAAACCATTTGTTTATAAATATGTTTTATTTTAATAATTTGTTGCTCTTAATAATTATTAATCAAAAACTGAAAACTAGACGATTTTATGTCTTTTAGTTTTTGAGAAAATTGAAAAATTAATTTAGCCTAGGTATATCTTAATCCATATTCGATTTTTAGTAATCTTCAACTTTCTCGAGAACAAGTAGACATAAAATCATCTAGTTTTTAGTTTTTGATCACAAACAAATAAGAGCAATGAATTCTAAAAAAAAAATAATGAATAATCTTATGGTTTTGAAAAATTACACTTTAAACCATATTTTTAACTTTTTTTTTTACCAAATTTTGAGTTTAAAACAATTTTTTTCAAAAACTATACATAGTTTTGACTTGATTTAAAAACAAGCTAATAGGCTAAAGTGTTGGCTTTAAAAAAAGATATAATACTTAATTGTAAGTATTACCGTTATTTTTTTCCAATTTTAAGTACAATTTTTTTTAAATTGCCCCTCCCCCCTAAACGCAACCGCTACCGCCAGCCAGACTGCCCAGACTCTAACCGAAAAAGCAAGTAAGACAACATATCAAAAAATTGACTGACCTAAAATTCTTGTTGCTAGCTCCCGGACTATATGAGGTTTGCTGCGGGGGGGCAGAAGGGGAGAAGTGCATTTGACTTACATCGGAACAACAAAAAGACAACTGGGTATAAGAATGACGGAGCACAAAG
>CATOCI010000001.1:5000-82500 GCA_951509635.1 Eupeodes luniger | reverse complement strand
GATGATGATGATGATGATGATGATGATGATGATGATGATGATGATGATGATGATGATGATGATGATGATGATGATGATGATGATGATGATGATGATGATGATGATGATGATGATGATGATGATGATGATGATGATGATGATGATGATGATGATGATGATGATGATGATGATGATGATGATGATGATGATGATGATGATGATGATGATGATGATGATGATGATGATGATGATGATGATGATGATGATGATGATGATGATGATGATGATGATGATGATGATGATGATGATGATGATGATGATGATGATGATGATGATGATGATGATGATGATGATGATGATGATGATGATGATGATGATGATGATGATGATGATGATGATGATGATGATGATGATGATGATGATGATGATGATGATGATGATGATGATGATGATGATGATGATGATGATGATGATGATGATGATGATGATGATGATGATGATGATGATGATGATGATGATGATGATGATGATGATGATGATGATGATGATGATGATGATGATGATGATGATGATGATGATGATGATGATGATGATGATGATGATGATGATGATGATGATGATGATGATGATGATGATGATGATGATGATGATGATGATGATGATGATGATGATGATGATGATGATGATGATGATGATGATGATGATGATGATGATGATGATGATGATGATGATGATGATGATGATGATGATGATGATGATGATGATGATGATGATGATGATGATGATGATGATGATGATGATGATGATGATGATGATGATGATGATGATGATGATGATGATGATGATGATGATGATGATGATGATGATGATGATGATGATGATGATGATGATGATGATGATGATGATGATGATGATGATGATGATGATGATGATGATGATGATGATGATGATGATGATGATGATGATGATGATGATGATGATGATGATGATGATGATGATGATGATGATGATGATGATGATGATGATGATGATGATGATGATGATGATGATGATGATGATGATGATGATGATGATGATGATGATGATGATGATGATGATGATGATGATGATGATGATGATGATGATGATGATGATGATGATGATGATGATGATGATGATGATGATGATGATGATGATGATGATGATGATGATGATGATGATGATGATGATGATGATGATGATGATGATGATGATGATGATGATGATGATGATGATGATGATGATGATGATGATGATGATGATGATGATGATGATGATGATGATGATGATGATGATGATGATGATGATGATGATGATGATGATGATGATGATGATGATGATGATGATGATGATGATGATGATGATGATGATGATGATGATGATGATGATGATGATGATGATGATGATGATGATGATGATGATTTAAATTGTTCTATTTTAATTTACGGAAGTGAACAAGAAATAATTGTTCCTGGTTTTATTTTTCGATTAATCTATTTGTTATAACCTACTACTAAAGTTCTTGTTTTTAGATGCGCTGTAGAGCAGGAACCGTTACTTAAAGAACAAAAACGACAAGGCACACAATTTGATAAATTAAAAGCTCCACATATTTTGTCATAAAATGTTTCTGATTTGAAGATTCTTGGCAGAAAAAACGATACGATATATATAATTAATCCAGAAATGATAGCAATTCGTACAAAACGTAATTAGAAATACGTTGTTAAGAATTTAATTTCCTCTAGTTTTTTTTACAAATGTTTTATCCACACTTGGGAATACAAATTAAAAAATGCTTTTACGAGTTTGGGTTTTTAAAAGAACTTTATTAAATGGAAACAACGTTTCTTGTTGAATGCTGGATGATGACTCTTTGATGATTTGATGATCGGTTCTATTGTTGGGCGAAGACTTTGTTATCTTCATGCTGCTTCATCACTTTTGTGCACTTATTGATCTGCATGGTGATGAGAAGAATGTATCTCATTCTTCTGTGGTGGTCCTCTGTATAGAGTTTCGTCTTTTGTTTATTTATATGCTGGATAAGCACAACGGATCTGTGGAATTGGCTGCTGTGGTGATGGTTGTGGGAAGATCAAGTGGCTCAAGTGTAACTCCCCCTTCCTTAAAATTGTTGCTACTCCTGGAGCAAATGTTGTGAAGTTTATTTTTACATATGAATATTACTAAGGTTATAATTGACAATATTATAAAAGTTTGCATAAAATATGATATATATGTATGTCTTTGGATATCGTAAAATTTTTCATGAATATAATCTATGTTTTCAATTTCTTCTAATTTAATTTCTTTATATTCACTTATGTTAGCAAGATTTGTATATAATTCCATGTTATCAAGATACGTAGATCTTTCTTCTACATTTATTAAGTTAATATATGCCTTATTTTCAATATTAATTTTACAATTTTCGTAATTAATCAATACGTTATTACGTTTTTTCATTTTCGTTTTTTCATTGCAGTTTGTTTTTATTTCAATATTTCCATTTTTTATTAATAATTTTCCTTGCTCTAATTCTATTACATTATTAGATTCTTTATTTATTATTTTGGTACAATTTGTATAGTATAAGCAATTTTTATAATATTTTAAATTTCTTAATTCTTTGTCTTCATATTTATATTCTTTAATTTCGTACATTATTACATAATTATCTTTTATGTTTATCATTTCTTGTTTTGAATTTGGTAAATTTGTCACAAAATATTTATTTAATTTCAATATGTTATTTGGAATACTTATTACAAAAATAATTTCATCTTTAAACAGAGCTGTTGATATTTTTATGTTTTTCAATTTGTTGAAATCTATTTTAAATCGGTTTATTTCCTCTGTATTTAACATTGAGCCAACCATAACGTTTAATTTACTTGAAAGAATATTATTTTGTATTTTTTCAATTACTTGTTTTATTTTATTCAATTTTTCTCGTATTTCTAGTATAATTAATCTGTGTACGTAAGTAACACTTTCTTTTTTTACATTAACAAAATTATTTTTTAACATCTCATTGAATTCTTTCTCGATGGCATTTAAAGTTTTTCTAAATTTATTATTAACATTTCTTCTATATTTTTTCTATCACTTTCGTCCATTGTTCCGAATAAAAACTTCAATACATTTCCGCCTATATCAAAAAGACTTCTTTTTTGTCTATGATTTGTTACACTTTTTTATTTCTGATTTTATTGTTTCTATTTCAGAAAAAATGTCAGTCGGGAAATTAACTTCTTTTAATTTTAATATATTTATTTCTACGAAATTTAAAACTTCTTCTATCTTTGTTATATTTATTCTATGTGCAATATGGGCAAAATCTTTTACTATGTCTACTTTGTTCAATTTAATCTTAACATAACCTTCTTGGTTATTTATATTTTCTATTATTATTTCACTTTTAATTTTTGTAACTAATAATGTTATTAAGGTGAGAAAGGATAAAAAATTCATGATTTATTCTTTTCTTAATTTCCACTTTAACTGTGCGAGAGGTATATTTTCCGATTCTACACTCAATGAAGTATTTTGAGATACTGACTCTGTTGTAGAGGCAATTTTATTTCCTGATTTGTTTCTTCGTTCTTGTTCTGAAATGTCGTTGTTTGAAATTTGCCTAGTTTGTTTTGGTTCTAACACTGTCTTAATTTTTCTCTTTGGAAACTTAGTGATTCTAATAAATTTGGAGAAAGTTCAACTAATTTTCTATTTCCATTTATTCGTCTTATTCCTATTTTTCTTCCTTGATAATCTTGATTAACTATTATCTGTTGTTTGTAAGAATTAACAGCTTTTTCTATAATAACAAAATGATCTAATAATTCTTCTTCTTTAGAATGTCGAGTTTCTAATTCCTGTTCTTCATCTATATGATTAATTTCATTGTCTTTTATTTCTCTGCTTAAATAATCGGCTATTGTATTTTGTGAGCCTTTTAAGTAACTTATATCAAAGTCATACTCTACAAGAGAAAGTATCCATCTTTGTAATCTTCCAGAAATATCCTTCCCTATACTTTTTGTTTTTAACCATTTCAAAGGCTGATGATCTGATTTTAATTGGAACTTTCTTCCATACAAATATGGTCTTAAATATTTAATGGACCACACTATGGCTAATAATTCTTTTTCCGTGGTTGAATAGTTTCTTTCATGATCATTTAAGGTTCTACTAATATATGTTATGGGATGTTTGTCTTGAGCTAATACAGCACCAATCGCATAATTTGATGCATCGGTAGTGAGCTCAAATTCTTTATTGAAATCAGGGTATGCTAATACTGGGGGACTCATTATATTTTTCTTTAAAGTTTCAAATGATTGTATATATTGGGAATCTTTAACATCTATTCTCGTTCCCTTCTTCAAATATTTAGTCATTGGTAACGCCGTACGTCCGATATAAACTTTCTATAATACCCGGTTAAACCAAGAAAAGATTTTATTTCTGTTGTGGTTTTAGGTATACACATTTTCTGAATCACTTTTATTTTCTCTTCATTCGGTTTCAATCCATCTTTAGTAATCACATTTCCTAAAAATTTAGTTTCTCTTTTCAAGAATTCACACTTGTCTACCTGTATTTTTAAATTATATTTTCTTAGACGATCAAATATTTTGGTTAAGTTAATCATGTGTTCCGTTAAGGAAGTACTAAATATTAGGATGTCATCCAGAATTTCGTTCATCATGCATTGAAATGATGCTGGAGCATTTCGCAATCCAAATGGCATCCTTAGAAATTCGTAGTGACCATTAGGTACACTAAAAGCCGTTTTCTCGATATCTTTAATATCAACAAGTATTTGATGAAATCCCTTAGCGAGATCTAATACTGAAAAATACTGGGCGCGTCCCAATTTGTCAAGTATGTCTTCTATATTGGGAAGTGGGTATTTATATTCAACCGTATTTTCATTTAGTTTGCGGTAATCAATGACCATGCGCCATTTGTTTACCCCTGAATTATCCGTTTTCTTCGGAACTACCCATACTGGGGAATTGTATGGACTTATACTCTTTCTAATTATCCCGTTTTCTAACATTTCAGATATTTGCTTATTTATCTCTATCTCCTGTACTTTGGGATAGCGATAAATTTTTGTAAATATTGGAGTATCATTTTTTGTGCGTATTTTATGAGTAGTCTGTGTTGTTGCGCTAAGCTTTTGTCCATCCGTATAAAATAAATCTTTATTTTTTTTTTAAATTCTGTTAATAACTTTCCTTCTTCTTTATTTAGATTTTTATGTAAGTTCACCTATCTCTACTGAGCTATATTCCATTGTATGAATTTCATTATAAGGAAAAGGACATTGATCATTTGAGTTGATTGATTCTTTTTCTTTGATTTTCGAATTACAAAAAGGAATTTTATTATTATTTATTTCTAAGTATTTATCTCTCATATTGACAATTCCTCCTAAAGCGTTTAAAAAATTCGATCGTATGATCGCGTCAAAGCTTTTATTTTCAAAATTCATCAGTTTCCACTCCATAGTGGCTTTTTCATTAAACTCTACGGGTAAATTAGTTATTATCTGTTCGGTTATGTAAACATGTGAGTTTACTGTGTTAACTTTAATTTCTTTGTCTAATATTATTCTTTTACAGGATTTTAATTTTCTGTTATCAAGAAGGGTCATAGTAGATCCTGTATCTACTAAGACTTTAATATGTTCTTGTTGTACATTTAGCTCTACGACAGGAAGTGTCGTTGACCCCCTTGAATAAAATTTACTTCTTCACTATTTTTATTTTGTTCGTCGGTAAGACGATTAACTTCCATTGGTTCTTGTCTTATCTGTCTACTATGATTAGGGTTCCGATAATAATTTTGACTTTTATAATTATTATTTTGACCTTGATAATTTCTATTTTGAGGTTGGTAATTATTATTATGTTGGAATCCGAATTTATAATCTCTAAAAGGATTCTGTCTGTGGTTACCTAAGACCTGATTATTATTTGTCCTTATTTGAGCTGAATTCATTCCTAAATTATTATTTCTTTGAATATTATTGGGATTTTTATTCATGTTATTATATCTAGGTACGAAATGATTCTGTTTAGGAATGTAATTATTGAAATTTTTATTCGTATCTATGGGTCTTTTTACATAGTCATTATTTAACATGGAATTTGATTCCAATAAATCATATGCTTGCATCATAGTAGTACATTTACTTGCAATGATTATGGCTTTCTGACTAGAAGTTATGTATATTACTTTTGAAAGCTTCTAGTATTAACAATTCATTGTTGCTTTGGGTATATAAAAAATTAGGCTCGAGCTGTGCCTTAGTTTGTATTTTCTGTAATAAATTATATAATTTTTCATACAATTTATTTGTATTTCTTTCTTGAACTGATCCTATTTCTTGAGCTAGTTTTAAATAACTTTCTTCTACATGTAACGACCTATTTGCCTCTTCCTGGTCCTGGCTGGCAATCTAATGAACCCTCAGCTCAGCGGTGGGTGTGGTTCTTGGACCCTTCAAAGTTGCTACAAAAAAAATCTTGCCAGACTCTGCACCTAGATGTTTATGATGCGCGAGACATCGCCTCTACCCTCCCGTCCATGTTTGGCTCCCTCGCTAGAGCAACCCCTTTGCATGGCTTCTTCCTCTCTCAAGCCATCACCCTTCTCATCATTACCCTCTCATCCTTTATACAAAAAAAAACTTACTCCATGACTATCAAATATATCTCATCAATAAAAAGCATAATATGTTTGTATTTGGGACATTTCGTTAATTTTAATTAGAAAATTCAAATTTGTATAATTATTTCATATTTTAAGTTAAGTACTTTATTCAACTTTAAATTTCCAAAAAAAAAATTCAATTAAATTAATTTTAAGAATTTTTACTTAAACGAAATATTAAAAAAAAATTACTTAAACTCTGTTGGCAACGCGAAGCCCGAAATCTTAATATTTAATATCAAAAATATAACCACGTCTTCGCTTATTACAAAACTTGGATTTTACTTCCTTTTTTATCTTCTTTTTAATTTTCACGATATCAATATTCCCCTTAGTTACAACCCCCCCGTTAATTCGCGTAAGTATGCAAAATTTTTATGTATATATATGTAAAAAAACGTAGGTTGAATAACCATCTAAACTCTAAAGAATATAAAGAGATACAGACAAACTCACCCTTATATTCCTCGCGAAGTGGCCACTGCTGTTGAATAGAAGGATTAATTGTTCTGCGTGCAACCTTTATTTGCACCTGATGCTGTTTTCCTTTCTTTTTGTTTTGTTGTATATAGTTTTTCACTCAATATATATATATAGCACTTCCGCGAATTAATTTTAAATTTATAGTTCGGTTCGCGCGGCGATACTCCGAATTAAATGTTAAATTTTTCACTTCTAATTACCAATTTAGAGCTTTTAAAAAAAAAATTGAATTTAAGGTAATAAAAAAAATGAATTTACGTTAAATACAAAAAAAATAAAACGAATTAAAAAAAATTGATTTCTTTGGTTTTGGTGGGGACTCGAACCCTGAACCTCTGTTTGGAGCCTTGGAATTGAGCGGAGGCTTTTTTTTTTTTTTTTTCAAATTCATTTTTATTAATTCATTCTTAAGACTATCTTAAAGCTAGACAAAAATTCATAAAACTAGCCTAATTATCCATAACTTATTACTAACTTACTGGTCCCATACGGACACTCTAAGTTACACTATAATACTTAATACTAATGCCTTTCGGCCCTAAGATCTATTTTACTTCAATTAAATTTTATTTATTTTGTATTTATTAGAAAATTTGAAAAAACTAATACCAATATCCTTTTTTTATTTTTACTTAAAAACTACTTAAAATAAGGTCCTTAAAATAAAACTTAAACTAACTTAAACTACCTATTCTACCTATAAACTACTTAAAACTAGAACAACCACAGCAGCAAATCTAACTATCTAACGTTTTTTGTTTTTCATATTTTGGTCTTTTTTTTTTCTTTTTTTTCCTTTTTTCTTATTCCATGTTTTTTTTTTTTTCTTTTTTTTTTGTGTTTTTTGTGTTTTTTTTTTTTGTATTTTTTTTTTGTGTGCCACCATGCCTATTCTACTTAAAACTAAACCCTAAAACTATAAAACAAGTATGTAAGCCGGCCAAGGCTTAAAACCCCATCCCGACTACCCACTATCAAGTGCCGATTGAAGCCACCAAAACTGGTTCTCCTGCTTCACCCTATCAGTTCGGTCCCGTTCGGACACAGCCCTACTGAACCGAAGGAGCTCTGCTCCGCCTTGTGCCATGACGTCCCGATTGTACAGGAGCCGCCTATCCACGGTTCGTCGTCTGACGTGGTAGATTAACGGAACTGCCAATCTATCCTGTATCAGACCGCATCTATCTAAAAAGAGGAATGCCTCTGGTGGAATGAAGCCGCTCAAGCGTGCACTTTCAAAATACTCGTCGTTCGGATAGAACGCCCCGAAAATTAAATTGTTGGTCGAAGACATAGCTCTTGCAATGTGACCTCGAACGAGTTTTATCACGAAATTGTCAATTCTGTTGATTCGAGCCCCGTTGTATAGGACCTCGTTGGAATAGTAATGCACGTAAGAAGATTCGGCTGTTCGATATAAGCCGGTACAGCGTCGTAAACACTGCCGCTCGAACACCCGAAACCTCTCCATCTGGGAAGGGGCAACGTTGAACCACACAGGACAACCATAAACGATCATCGGCCGTATGAGGGCCATGTAGCAAATTACCTTCACTCTGGGGTCAAGCCGACTGCTAAAAAACAGCCGTTTCGTCAGAGCGAAGGCTCCTCTGGCCCTGGTCAGAGCAGCATTTATATGTCTGTCGAAATATAAATACTGATCTAACCTGATACCGAGGTACTTCACTACACTTTTGCTCGCTAATGGGTGCCCGTGAAGATCAACGATAACCATCTTGCGCCAATTCTTGCACGTATCCCTCGTGGCCCTAGCCAACGGAGTCCGGAACAGAATTGTCTCCGACTTCTGGACATTTATTTTCAGTTTCCAGTCGTCGCAATATCGCTGAATCTTGTCGAAATCACGCTGCAAGAGAATTCTAATAACCTCAACCTTTCGGGCCGTTCTGTACGCAATAAGATCGTCGGCGTACGCAATTGCCTTTGTAAGACTACCTATCAGATCGCTGGTGTAAATGCTGAAGAGAATCGGCGAATTCACCGCTCCCTGTTGAAGACCATTTTTAATTAAGAATGTTGTGGTAGAAGTTACATTGCCACTTTTGACAACAAACTTTCTACCGTTAAGCATATCATAAAGTATATACAACAATGGCTTGCTAATTCCAAGCCTGCTCAGTTTTAGGTAAAGACCCTCTAACCATCAGTTGATCTTTAACTGTGGAAGTGAGTGGTAGTTATTGTCGGCTTTCGCAGTGTATTCAAATTTCCAAATAAATAAGAGTGTTCTATAAGCAACTAGTTTGATCAGCTATCTTCAACATAGCTGATAGCTCAGTGGAAGAGGTGGCAGACCGTCAAGGCAAGGTGTGGGAGTTCGAATCCCAGCCGGGCATAAAACATTTGGCTGCTTTTTTTCACAATCGTGAAGTGGAAGACTTCATTGATTGGGAAAACAAGCGGATGAGTGAGAGTAAGGAGGCGGGGACATCGAAAGGTGTCCCAACAACAACAAAGCCTACAAAGGCTATATTCACGAAGCCAGCAGCAGAGGCAATTGTTACCAAGCCAGCAGCAACGGCAAAATCTATGAAGCCAGCAACGGCAACAACAGCAAAATCATCCGATGTGGTACAGGTTGTGCCACCGGTCGAAACGGTCGAAGACATCGTACCATCTGGTGTAGTTCTGGAGGTACAACAAAAAAGAAGGCGGTCCATAAAAGCGACACCAAACATGGTAAAGAGGAGAGCGACGGGTACCTCAGCTAAGCTGCCGGCTGGGGGAAGCGAGTTGCGGTCAGCTAAGACCACGGCAGCAAAAAAAATTGCTCAGCAATTAATTTCCTCACCATCCGATGACGACATCGAATATATGTCAGAAGATGGTGAGGTACGATACAGGTCCGGGGACAGCAATGGGATTGCTGGACTGTCGACAGAGTCGTCCTCGGACGAAGAAGAAGAGGGCGAGGTAGAAAAGGCCCAGTCAATAGTGAACGATCTATATGACGAGATCGAGAAAATCAAGAAGAAGATGGAGCCTTACCTCCAAGTGTTAAAGAAGAAACAGGAGGCGAGCCGGCAAAAAGAGGCTGAGATACGGCAGAAGCTCGAAGAGGTAAAACGCAGAGAGCAACAACAGCAGCAACAACAAGAACAGCAGCAGCAGAAAGCAAAAGCAGTCGGCAGCACCCAAACCACAAAGGGTGCCACAACAAAAACAAAAACAGCAGCCCAAACAAAACTCAGGTGCGGCACAATCAGGCCCCAGTACATCGGGGGCCCCAAAATCGGCAGCGGCCGCTGTTCCAAAGCGCTCCGCAGTTCCAATTCCGGCTGCAGTATTAGCTGCAGTACCTGCTGCTCCTGTAGCAGCACCAGAAGCAGTACAAGCAGCAGCATCAACATCAGCAGCACCAGCACCATCAGCAGCACCTGCAGCAGCACCATCAGCAGCAACAACATCAGCAGCAGTGAGACAGCAACACCAGCAGCAACCACGGACAAAGTCCGAGAAAGTGCCACCAATTCGGACCTATAAGGTCGACCTTGCAGACATAAAACAGGTATGTAAGTCGGCCACTAAGAACAATTTTTCTATTAAAATTATTAACGAAAAACAAATGAGGTATTCGGTTCAATGCTTCACATTGGCCGAATACAAATTAGTTAAAGATTGCCTTAGAGAAGCCACTGCTGAATTCTTCAGCTTCACTCCTAAGAGTGAAAAAGCGAAAACGGTCCTGTTAAAGGGAATCAGTTCCTACACGGAACCCGAAGAGCTCCTAGCTGAGCTCCGTCAGAAGGCCAGCGATGATCTCGAATTCGTCGGGGTCAAGCCATTTTCCACGGTCAAGTCCAGACGGGAGGGGCATAAACTGCCAATCTTCTTAGTTTCACTGTCGCCCCAAAGTAGACTGGAGAGTCTGAGGAATATTACTGTCCTAGACTACCAGGTCATACACTGGGAAAAATTAAAGAGGCATGACGACATGCTGCAGTGCATGCGCTGCCAAAGGTTCGGTCACGCTGCAGCCAACTGCGAAATGCAGTTGCGCTGTGTGAAATGCGCCGAAACCCACAATAGGGGTGAATGCAGGTTAGGGACTGAGCGGGTAGAAGACATGGCCCAGCTCAAGTGTGTCATCTGCGGGAACGAGGGGCACCCTGCTAATTATCGGGGTTGTCCTAAGGTCCAAGCGATACGGGAAAAACAGGCCAGACAAAAAGCTGAAAGTCAACCCGTAAGACAAGCTCCAACAACAAAATCTTCTATCGTTAATCCCCAAGTTTCTTACGCCAACTATGCGAAAGGAAGGGTAAACACGAGACAGGTCCCACCACCGGTCGCCCCACAGGCCCAAGTGCCTCAGGTGTCGGCGGGGCAGCCAGACATTGTATCCTTGTTGCTGAGCATTCAAGGCCAGTTGACAGGACTGCAAAGTCAGATCAAGGAGCAAGGCGAAAGAGTAGATTACCTCTACTCTTTGTTGCCTGGCCGAGCGCAAATTCATGGTTAAGGGCGCGCTGCCGAAGTCGCGCCTTAGGATCCTAGGTTTGAATGTAAATTCATTGATTAGGATCGAACGTAGAGCCAATTTGTTCCAGTTGTTGAAAGACCACAGTCCTGATGTGTTTATGGCTAGCGAAACTAAGCTAAACCAGAAACACAAATTGACTCACAATAATTACAATATCGTAAGAAGAGATCGACCCGGTTCTAATCAAGGAGGCGGTGTTGCAATCTTCATACGTAAAGGCATTAATCATAAAGTTATATACAATAATGATTTGCGAAAGCTTCAGACGTTAGAAGTTTGCGTCGTACGTGTGTCCCTCACTAGAGGTAAGCACTTATATTTGATTGCGGCTTACGCGGCTGATGCTCCGCAGCCAACTAACTTCATCACAGAGCTCGAGATTCTTTTTAGAGTACTGCAACTGGGCTTGGAAGAGAACTTTTTTATATTGGCCGGAGATTTGAACGCCAAACACGGAGATTGGGGAAATAAAATAAGTAACCCAAGAGGTAATCATCTCTTTAATTTGATGAATCTTTGCAGTGTTGAGTTCGGTGTCGACCTGCTGGCCACTGAAAGGCCATCATTTCCAAGGAGCGGCTCCTTTCTGGACCTTTTGCTGTACGATACAAGACTGACAGTAACTGACAAAGTGGGTAACCACCCGCAAAATTGTCTACAGACAATTGAGTACGACAGTGACCATTGCGGCTTGGCTGCCTTAATAGAAATCCCGAACGAGCTTGTGGAGCTGGATGAATTCGTCCCAACGCATTCTTACAATTATAGTAAGATGCGCTGGCCACGTTTCACCCAAGCTCTATCAAGAGAACTCCATTCGGGGGTCATATCCCCACCAAACAACAGAAATTTGACAAACACAGAAATCGACAAACACCTTGAACAGATGGACGATGTAATAAAACGAACAATGGAACGGACAATACCGAAGTACAAAGAACGCGACCAAACTAACGTCTACAGTAACGCGACTATAGACGCACTTCACAGACAAAAAAGCGGACTACTGACAAGACTTAAAAACTTATACAGACGATTTACAGACCCCCACGACCCGGAGATTAGGACACTGAAGTCGTCAATTAAAAATGTAAACACTTTGATTAAAAAAAATTACAGATTGTCTGTTAATTTGTACTGGGACAAGAAAATTCGGGCCGTTAACTCTAGCGACCCGAGTATGTTCCCGCAAATTAATAAGATTTTCCGGAAAAATAATCAAAACGACCTTCCGTGTCTTAAGCTCCAGAGAACGACAGAGAACAGAGACGTACTTCTGACAGCGCAAATTAATCCAGAGGAAGCCGTCTTGGACGATGACTTCTTTGTGATTGAGGATCCGCAGGAGAAAGTGGAGACAATTGGTGCTGCTTTCCAGCAAGTGTATAAGGTGAATGCTTGCACTCGCCCGAACCACGACCTGGAGAACAGAGCCTTACTTCACCACTTATACCTAAGGAATGATATTTCTCATTGGCGATCCGAGAACTGTGGTTTCACCCGGTTTGATGACGATTTCTTAGCAAACGCTATAATCGCCAAAAGAACGGGTTCAAGTCCCTTGCTCATCACGAAGGTAGAGCTCCAGCTCATCCTCGATTCAATAAAGAACAAAAAGTCAGCAGGTGTCGATGGTATACCCAACATTGTTCTAAGACATTTACCGATTGAAGCTATAGACATTTATGCTACACTGTTCAACAACGCGCTGAATAATGCATATTATCCAGTGCGTTGGAAGACAGCTGTGGTGCATCCTCTCCCGAAAAAGGGAAAGGACAACTCCAATCCTTCAAATCTGCGTTCAATAAGTCTTCTTCCAAGCATCAGCAAGGTATTCGAGAAGGTAATCAATAGGGCTCTGGCTAAGTGGGCTGCGGATAACACAATAATTCCGGATAATCAGTTCGGGTTCAAGGCAGGACATGACTGTATTCATGCCGCGTCTAATCTCGTTTCTGATATCCAATGGAACAAGTCAAAAAAACAATGCACGGGTGCTGTTCTGGTTGACTTAGAGAAGGCCTTCGACACCGTATGGTTAGAAGGGTTGTACCTAAAACTCACCAGACTAGGCATCAGTAAACCATTATTGTATATGCTTTATGATATGCTCAATGGTAGAAAGTTTGTTGTCAAAAGTGGCAATGTAACCTCTACCAGCACCTTCGAAATTAAAAACGGTCTTCAACAGGGGGCGGTCAATTCGCCGATCCTCTTCAGCATTTTTACCAGTGATCTGATAGGTAGCCTAACTAACGCAATAGCGTATGCCGACGACCTGATTGCGTACAGAACGGCCCGAAAGGTTGAAGTTATTAGAATTCTCTTGCAGCGGGACTTCGAGAAGATTCAGCGATACTGCGACGACTGGAAACTGAAAATAAATGTCCAAAAGTCGGAGACAATTCTGTTCCGGACTCCTTTGGCTAAGGCCACGAGAGATACGCGCAAGAATTGGCGCAAGATGGTAATTGTGGGGCCCGACGGGCGGCCATTGGCGAGTAAAAGTGTAGTGAAGTACCTCGGTATCTGGTTGGACCAGTATTTGTATTTCGACAGACATATAAATGCTGCTCTGACCAGAGCCCGAGGAGCCCTCGCTCTGACGAAACAGCTGTTTTACAGCAGTCGGCTTGACCCCAGGGTGAAGGTAATTTGCTACATGGCCCTCATACGGCCAATGCTTGTCTATGGTTGTCCCGTTTGGTTCAACATTGCCCCTTCCCAAATGGAGAAGTTTCGGGTGTTCGAGAGGCAGTGTCTACGGCGCTGTCTCGGTTGGTATCGGACACCGGAATCTTCTTATTTGCATTATTATTCTAACGAGGTCTTGTACAACGGAGCTCGGATCAACAGAATTGACAATTTCGTGATAAAACTTGTTCGGGGTCACATAGCGAGAGCTATGACTTCGACCAACAACTTAATTTTCGGGGCGTTCTATCCAAACGACGAATACTTCGGTATGGCACGCTTGAGCGGCTTTATTCCACCAGAGGCATTCCTCTATTTAGATAAATGCGGCCTGATACAGGATAGATTGGCAGTACCGCTTATCTACCACGTCAGGCGTAGAACCGTGGACCGGCGACTCTTGTACGAACGAGACATCCTCGCCCGAGATGGAGCAGAGCTCCTACGGTTCAGTAGGGCTGTGTCCGAACAGGACCGTATTGATAGGAGGAAGCAGGAGAACCAGTTTTGGTGGCTAAAAGAATTTAATATGGGGTAAACCGGGGTGGGGTATTTATTGCCTTGGCCGGCTTACATACTTGTTTTAGTCTTAGGTTTAGGTTAAGTAGAGTAGGGACGGTGGCACTATAAATTAAAAAAAAAAAAATACAAAAAAAAAAAAAAAAATACAAAAATACAAAAAAAAAAATACAAAAAAAAAAAATAAAAAAAATAAAAATAAAAAAAAATAACACTTACAAACATAATAAACAACACACACATATATGGACATGGACATAGCTTTTGCCGCTGTGGTTGCTCTAGTTTTAAGTAGTATGTAGGTAGGTTAGGGGTAGTTTTAAGTTTTATTTTAAGGACTTAGTATGTAAGATATAAAATAAACGATAAAGATGTTAGTTTTTTATATTTTCTAACAAAATAAACGAAAAAAGAAAAAAAAAAAAAAATTAATTCATAGGCCGAAAGGCATTAATTTAAGAAATCATGAATTCCTTAGAGCGCCCGTTTAGGGCCAGTAAGTTAAATTTAAGTATTATTAGTTAGGCTAGTTTTCTGAATTTTGTTAGCATGTAAGTAGATATAAGTTAATATTGAATAAAATTTGAATTTGGAAAAAAAAAAAAAAAACCCTCTAACCATACGGTGTCAAAGGCCTTTTCCAAATCAACCAGAAGAGCACCTGTGCATTGTTGTTTTGATTTGTTCCATTGGATATCAGAAACGAGTTTAGACGCAGCATGAATTGTGTCATGACCCGCCTTGAACCCGAACTGTTTATCCGGAATTATTTTGTTGTCCGCAGCCCACTTAGTCAGAGCCCTATTGATTATCTTTTCGAAAACTTTGCTGATGCTCGGAAGAAGACTTATCGACCGAAGAGTTGACGGGTTGGAGTTGTCCTTTCCCTTTTTCGGGAGAGGATGAACCACAGCGGTCTTCCAAAGCACTGGATAATATGCATTATTCAGTGCATTATTGAAGAGTGTGGTGTAAATGTCAATTGCCTCCATCGGTAAATGTCTTAGTACAACGTTGGATATACCATCGACACCTGCTGACTTTTTATTTTTTACTGAGTTGAAGATGAGCTGAAGCTCAACCTTCGTCACTAACAGGGGACTTGGACTCGTTTGCTCGGCGATTATGGCATTTGCCAAGAAATCGTCATCGAACCGCATAAAACCGCGGTTCTCAGATCGCCAATGTGTCATATCATTTCGAAGGTAAAAGTGATTAAGTAGGGCTCTGTTTTCCAGGTCGTGGTTGGGGCGAATGCTAACATTCACCTTGTACACTTGCTGGAAAGCAGCTCCCACCGCCTCCACTTTTTCCTTCGGATCTTCAATTATATAAAAGTCATCGTCAAAGATGGCTTCTTCTGGATCTATTTGCGCTGTCATGAGTACGTCTCTGTTCTCTTCAGTTCTTTGGAGTTTCAGACACGGAAGGTCATTGTCGTTCTTTTTCCTGAACATTTTGTTGATTTTAGGGAACATACTAGGGTCACTGGAATTAACTGACCGGATCTTGCGGTCCCAGTACTTGCTAATTGATAACCTGTAGTTCTCCTTAATCAACAGATTGACATTTTTTATTGACGACTTCAGTGTCTTAACCTCCAAGTCGTGTGGGTCTGTGAGTCGTCTCTACAAGTTTTTGAGTCTTGTCAGTAAGCCACTTTTGTGCCTACGTAGTGTGTCAATGGTCGCGTTTCTGTAAGCGTCCATTTGGTCCCGTTCTTTGTACTTTGGCATTGTCCGTTCCATCGTTCGTTTTATTGTTTCATCCATCTGTTGTAAATGTTGGTCAATTTCTGTATTTGTCAGGTTTCTGTTGTTTGGTGGGGCTATGTCACTCGAACGAATTTCTCTCGCTAGGGCGTTGGTGAAACGAGGCCAGCGCATCTTACTGTAATTGTAAGAGTGCGTTGCAACAGCAGCCAGTCCGCAGTGATCACTGTCGTACTCGACTGTCTGTAAGCAGTTTCGAGGGTGATTACCCACTTTGTCTGTAACTGTCAGTCTTGTGTCGTACAGCAAAAGATCCAGAAAGGAGCCGCTTCTTGGATACGATGGCTTTTCAGTAGCCAGCAGGTCGACGCCATATTCAACGCTGTAAAGATCCATCAAATTAAAAAGATGGTTACCTCTGGGATTACTATGTTGATTTCCCCAATCTTCATGTTTTGCGTTCAAATCACCGGCCAAGATGAAATAGTTTTCTTCCAAGCTCAGTTTCAGTTCCCTAAAAAGAATCTCGAGTTCTGAAGCAAAGTAAGTAACCTGCGGAGCTCCAGCCGCATAAGCCGCAATCATATACATCCGCTTCCCATGAGTGAGAGCGATGCATACAACGCAAACTTCTAGCGTCTTGAGCTTTCGCAATTCATTGTTGTATATGACCTTATAATTAATGCCTTTTCGTATAAAGAGAGCGACACCTCCCCCTTGAGTGGAGTCGGGCCGGTCTCTTCTTACGATATTGTAATTTTTATGAGTCAGTTTGTGCTTGTGGTTTAGCTTAGTTTCGCTAGCCATAAACACATCGGGACTGTAGTCTTTCAACAATTGGAACATATTGGCTCTTCGATCAATCCTAATCAGTGAATTTACATTCACAGCTAGGACTTTTAGGCGCGTCTCCGGCAGTGCGCCCATTATGGTCTAAATTGCGCCAGGCCAGGCAACAAAGAGTAGAGATGATCTACCTTTTTGCCTTGCTCCTTTATCTGACTTTGCAGTCCTGTTAGTTGACCATGAATGTTCAACAATAAGGCTACAATGTCAGGCTGCACCTCTGGTGCCTTCGGCGCGGGGGCCTTTGGGGCAACCGTTGGTGGAGCCTGTCTCGCGTTCCCATTCCCTGACACCATTTGGGCGTAAGAGAATTTGGGATCCACGAATTTTTGTGTTGGAGCCTGTCGAACTGTTCGACTTCTTTCGGCTTTTTGACTGGCCTGTTTCTGTTTAATTTCTTGGACCTTAGGACAACCCCTATAGCTAGCCGGGTGCCCTTGGTTTCCACAAAGGACACACTTGAGCTGGGTCAAATCCTCAACCCGCTCATTCCCCAGCTTGCATTCTCCCTCATTGTGGGTTTCGGAGCACCTGACGCAGCGCAACTGCATATTGCAGTTGGCTCCGGCATGGCCGAACCTCTGGCACTTTGTACATTGTAAAATGTCGTCGTGCCTTTTTAATGTGTCCCAGTGCATAGCTTGAAAGTCGAGGGATTTGATTTTCTTCACACTCTCAAACCTGCTTTGGAGCGATAATGTTACGAGGAACATTGGCAGCCTATAACCCCCTCGTCTGGACTTCACCGTAGTGAAAGGCTTGACCCCGATAAAATCGAGATCGTCAGTGGCTTTTTCACGGAGCTCAGCTCAAAGCGCCTCCGGTTCCGTGCAGGAACTTATGCCCTTCAGAAGGACCGTTTGAAATTTTTCGCTTTTAGGCGTGTAGCTGAAGAACTCAGTAAATTGTATTCGGCCAGTGAGAAGCACTGCACCGAATACCGCTTTTCTTTTTCATTCACAATATTAATTACAAAATTGCCCTTAGTGGCCGACTTACATACCTGTTTCAAGTCCTGCAGGTCAAACCGGTAGGTCCTAATTGGTGGCACCTTCTCCTTCTTGGGCTGTGGTTGTTTCTGGTGTTGCTGCTGTTGCTGCTGCTTCTGCTGCTGCTGCTGTTGTTTCTGCTGCTCCTGCTGCTTTGGTTGTGGCTGTTGTTGTTGCTGCTTCTTGGCCTTAGCCGATGTCGATGGGCCCTCAGCAATTGGGCCTGTCTCTGCTGCTGGCGCCTTTTTATTTTGTCCCGCTCCTGTGTTTTTGGTAGCGGGCTTTGGTTGTTGTTGTTTTTGCTGCTGTGGTTGTTGTTGCTGTTGTTTTTGCTGCAGTTGTTTTTGCTGCTGTTGTTTTTGCTGCTGTTGTTTTTGTTCCAGCTGCCTTTGCGCTGCTTCTTGTTGTCGGCGCGCCTCTTGTTTTAACTTCAGCTGACTGAGGAGGGGCTCCATTTCCTCCTTTAGCTTTCTGAGGTCTTCCTCGTATTGGCTGATTTTTGCTTGTTTGGTTTGCAGGGCCCTTACAAGTGCTGTCTCATCTTGGAGGTCCACCTCTAAAGCCTTCGTTGTCGGCGGGACTGTCTCTGGCTCGGATATGATTACATCCATATTTGGAGGCCTGAAAAGCCCCTCTCCGCCTTCGGAAATGTATTCGGTTTTCTCAGACTCATCGTAGTCTGATAACTCACTCTCAGTGGTACCGGTTTCTGGTACCTTACCGCCCTCCATTGCTTTGCGCATATCACGCCGCTTAGCGGCGTTAGCCCTCTCCACCTTGTTAAGGCTATGCTTCTTAAGCTTCCTCTTTTTGTTAGCTGTTGCTGCCGCTATGCCCTGGTCTGTTGCCTGACCAGATGTTGTTGGTGTTTTCGATACCGCTGCTGGTAACGCCGTAATATCACCTGATTTGTCGGCAGAGGTATCTCTCGATACCCCCGCTTTCTTCTCCTTTACCATTTGCTTCTCTTCCCAATCGATGAAATGAGCAATTTCACGATTGTGAAAAAAAGCAATAATATTTTTTGTCGACTCCGCACGGGATTCGAACCCACGACCTCTGGATTCGTCTGCAGACGCCTCTGTGGTCTTTTTTTTTTTTTTTTTCATTTTTATTATAATAATTCAATCTTAAAACTATCTTAAAGCTAGACAAAAAATCATAAAACTAGCCTAACTAACCATAACTTACAACTAACTTACTGGTCCCATACGGACACTCTAAGTTAAACTATAACACTTAATATTAATGCCTTTCGGCCCTAAGATCTATTTTACTTCAATTAAGTTTTATTTATTTTGTATTTATTAGAAAAATTGAAAAAAACTAATATCGATATCCTTTTTTTATTTTTACTTAAAAACTACTTAAAATAAGGTCCTTAATATAAAACTTAAAGCTAACTAAAACTACCTATTCTACCTATAAACTACTTAAAACTAGAACAACCACAGCAGCAAATCTAACTATCTAACATTTTTTGTTTTTCATATTTTGGTCATTTTTTTTTCTTATTCCATGTATTTTTTTTTCTTTTTTTTTTTAATTAATTTATTTTTTATTTTGTTTTTTTTTGTCCTTTTTTTTGTATTTTGTATTTTTTTTTTTTTGTGCCACCATGCCTATTCTACTTAAAACTAAACCCTAAAACTATAAAACAAGTATGTAAGCCGGCCAAGGCTTAAAACCCCATCCCGACTACCCACTATCAAGTGCCGATTGAAGCCACCAAAACTGGTTCTCCTGCTTCACCCTATCAGTTCGGTCCCGTTCGGACACAGCCCTACTGAACCGAAGGAGCTCTGCTCCGCCTTGTGCCATGACGTCCCGATTGTACAGGAGTCGCATATCCACGGTTCGTCGTCTGACGTGGTAGATTAACGAAACTGCCAATCTATCCTGTATCAGACCGCATCTATCTAAAAAGAGGAATGCCTCTGGTGGAATGAAGCCGCTCAAGCGTGCACTTTCAAAATACTCGTCGTTCGTATAGAACGCCCCGAAAATTAAATCGTTGGTCGAAGACATAGCTCTTGCAATATGACCTCGAACGAGTTTTATCACGAAATTGTCAATTCTGTTGATTCGAGCCCCGTTGTATAGGACCTCGTTGGAATAGTAGTGCACGTAAGAAGATTCGGCTGTTCGATATAAGCCGGTACAGCGTCGTAAACACTGCCGCTCGAACACTCGAAACTTCTCCATCTGGGAAGGGGCAACGTTGAACCACACAGGACAACCATAAACGATCATCGGCCGTATGAGGGCCATGTAGCAAATTACCTTCACTCTGGGGTCAAGCCGACTGCTAAAAAACAGCCGTTTCGTCAGAGCGAAGGCTCCTCTGGCCCTGGTCAGAGCAGCATTTATATGTCTGTCGAAATATAAATACTGATCTAACCAGATACCGAGGTACTTCACTACACTTTTGCTCGCTAATGGGTGCCCGTGAAGATCAACGATAACCATCTTGCGCCAATTCTTGCACGTATCCCTCGTGGCCCTAGCCAACGGAGTCCGGAACAGAATTGTCTCCGACTTATGGACATTTATTTTCAGTTTCCAGTCGTCGCAATATCACGCTGCAAGAGAATTCTAATAAGCTCAACCTTTCGGGCCGTTCTGTACGCAATAAGATCGTCGGCGTACGCAATTGCCTTTGTAAGACTACCTATCAGATCGCTGGTGTAAATGCTGAAGAGAATCGGCGAATTCACCGCTCCCTGTTGAAGACCATTTTTAATTGAGAATGTTGTGGTAGAAGTTACATTGCCACTTTTGACAACAAACTTTCTACCGTTAAGCATATCATAAAGTATATACAACAATGGCTTGCTTATGCCAAGCCTGCTCAGTTTTAGGTAAAGACCCTCTAACCATACGGTGTCAAAGGCCTTTTCCAAATCAACCAAAACAGCACCTGTGCATTGTTGTTTTGTTTTATTCCATTGGATATCAGAAACGAGTTTAGACGCAGCATGAATTGTGTCATGACCCGCCTTAAACCCGAACTGTTTATCCGGAATTATTTTGTTGTCCGCAGCCCACTTAGTCAGAGCCCTATTGATGATCTTTTCGAAAACTTTGCTGATGCTCGGAAGAAGACTTATCGACCGAAGATTTGACGGGTTGGAGTTGTCCTTTCCCTTTTTCGGGAGAGGATGAACCACAGCGGTCTTCCAATGCACTGGATAATATGCATTATTCAGTGCATTGTTGAAGAGTGTGGTGTAAATGTCGATTGCCTCCATCGGTAAATGTCTTAGTACAACGTTGGATATACCATCGACACCTGCTGACTTTTTATTTTTTATTGAGTTGAAGATGAGCTGAAGCTCAACCTTCGTCACTAACAAGGGACTTGGTCCCGTTTGCTCGGCGATTATGGCATTTGCCAAGGAATCGTCATCGAACCGCATAAAACCGCGGTTCTCAGATCGCCAATGTGTCATATCATTTCGAAGGTAAAAGTGATTAAGTAGGGCTCTGTTTTCCAGGTCGTGGTTGGGGCGAATGCTAACATTCACCTTGTACACTTGCTGGAAAGCAGCTCCCACCGCCTCCACTTTTTCCTTCGGATCTTCAATTATATAAAAGTCATCGTCAAAGATGGCTTCTTCTGGATCTATTTGCGCTGTCATGAGTACGTCTCTGTTCTCTTCAGTTCTTTGGAGTTTCAGACATGGAAGGTCACTGTCGTTCTTTTTCCTAAATATCTTGTTGATTTTAGGGAACATACCAGGGTCACTGGAATTAACTGACCGGATCTTACGGTCCCAGTACTTGTTAATTGATAACCTGTAGTTCTCCTTAATCAACAGATTGACATTTTTTATTGACGACTTCAGTGTCCTAACCTCCAAGTCGTGTGGGTCTGTAAGTCGTCTGTACAAGTTTTTGAGTCTTGTCAGTAAGCCACTCTTGTGCTTACGCAGTGCGTCAATAGTCGCGTTTCTGTAAGCGTCCATTTGGTCCCGTTCTTTGTATTTTGGCATTGTCCGTTCCATTGTTCGTTTTATTGTTTCGTCCATCTGTTGTAAATGTTGGTCAATTTCTGTATTTGTCAGGTTTCTGTTGTTTGGTGGGGCTATGTCACTCGAACGAATTTCTCTCGCTAGGGCGTTGGTGAAACGAGGCCAGCGCATCTTACTGTAATCGTAAGAGTGCGTTGCAACGTATTCCTCCAACTCCACGCGTTCGTTCGGAATCTGCATAACAGCAGCCAGTCCGCAGTGATCACTGTCGTACTCGACTGTCTGTAAGCAGTTTCGAGGGTGATTACCCACTTTGTCTGTAACTGTCAGTCTTGTGTCGTACAGCAAAAGATCCAGAAAGGAGCCGCTTCTTGGATACGATGGCTTTTCAGTAGCCAGCAGGTCGACGCCATATTCAACGCTGTAAAGATCCATCAAATTAAAAAGATGGTTACCTCTGGGATTACTATGTTGATTTCCCCAATCTTCATGTTTTGCGTTCAAATCACCGGCCAAGATGAAATAGTTTTCTTCCAAGCTCAGTTTCAGTTCCCTAAAAAGAATCTCGAGTTCTGAAGCAAAGTAAGTAACCTGCGGAGCTCCAGCCGCATAAGCCGCAATCATATACATCCGCTTCCCTTGAGAGAGAGAGATGCATACAACGCAAACTTCTAGCGTCTTGAGCTTTCGCAATTCATTGTTGTATATGACCTTATAATTAATGCCTTTTCGTATAAAGAGAGCGACACCGCCCCCTTGAGTGGAGTCGGGCCGGTCTCTTCTTACGATATTGTAATTTTTATGAGTCAATTTGTGTTTGTGGTTTAGCTTAGTTTCGCTAGCCATAAACACATCGGGACTGTAGTCTTTCAACAATTGGAACATATTGGCTCTTCGTTCAATCCTAATCAGTGAATTTACATTCACAGCTAGGACTTTGAGGCGCGTCTCCGGCAGCGCGCCCATTATGGTCTAAATTGCGCCAGGCCAGGCAACAAAGAGTAGAGATAATCTACCCTTTTGCCTTGCTCCCTTATCTGACTTTGCAGCCCTGTAAGTTGACCTTGAATACTCAACAATAAGGCTACAATGTCAGGCTGCACCTCTGGTGCCTTCGGCGCGGGGGCCTTTGGGACAACCGTTGGTGGAGCCTGTCTCGTATTCCCATTCCCTGACACCATTTGGGCGTAAGAGAATTTGGGATCCACGAATTTTTGTGTTGGAGCCTGTCGAACTGTTCGACTTCTTTCGGCTTTTTGACTGGCCTGTTTCTGTTTAATTTCTTGGACCTTAGGACAACCCCTATAGCTAGCCGGGTGCCCTTGGTTTCCACAAAGGACACACTTGAGCTGGGTCAAATCCTCAACCCGCTCATTCCCCAGCTTGCATTCTCCCTCATTGTGGGTTTCGGAGCACCTGACGCAGCGCAACTGCATATTGCAGTTGGCTCCGGCATGGCCGAACCTCTGGCACTTCGTACATTGTAAAATGTCGTCGTGCCTTTTTAATGTGTCCCAGTGCATAGCTTGAAAGTCGAGGGATTTGATTTTCTTCACACTCTCAAACCTGCTTTGGGGCGATAATGTTACGATTAACATTGGCAGCCTATAACCCCCTCGCCTGGACTTCACCGTAGTGAAAGGCTTGACCCCGATAAAATCGAGATCGTCAGTGGCTTTTTCACGGAGCTCAGCTAAGAGCACCTCCGGTTCCGTGCAGGAACTTATGCCCTTCAGAAGGACCGTTTAAAATTTTTCGCTTTTAGGCGTGTAGCTGTAGAACTCAGCGGTGGCCTGTTTTAGCACTCCTTTAAGTAAATTGTATTCGGCCAGTGAGAAGCACTGCACCGAATACCGCTTTTCTTTTTCATTCAAAATATTAATTACAAAATTGCCCTTAGTGGCCGACTTACATACCTGTTTCAAGTCCTGCAGGTCAACCCGGTAGGTCCTAATTGGTGGCACCTTCTCCTTCTTGGGCTGTGGTTGTTGCTGGTGTTGCTGCTTCTGTTTCTGCGGCTGCTGTTTCTGCTGCTGCTGTTTCTGCTGATTCTGTTGCTGTTGTTGCTTCTGCTGCTGCTGCTTCTGTTGCTGTTGTTGCTGTTTGGCTTTTGTTGAGGTCGATGGGCCCTTAGGCCTGCTTTTGCTGGCGGTGCTTTTTTAACTTGCTCCGCTCCTGAGATTTTAGTAGCGGGCTTGGTTTGTGGTTGTTGCTGCTGTGGTTGTTGTTTTTGTTGCTGCTGTTTTTGTTGCAGTTGACGTTGCGCTGCCTCTTGTTGTCGGCGCGCCTCTTGTTTCAGCCTCAGTTGGGTGAGTAGCGGCTCGATCTCCTCCTGAAGCTTCTTAAGGCTTTCTTCAAACTTGCTGATGGTGGCCTGTTTGGCTTGCAGGGCCCTCATCAGCCCTTCTTCATTTTGGAGGTCCATATCCCCCTCCAGCACCTTTTTTGTGGACGGCTCTGCCTGTCTCTCGAATTTATTTTTCGGAGACTTAAATTGGCCTTCTCCTTCTTCCGAGACGTAATCAATTTCGTCGTCAACCACTGAACTCTCGGTATCCGACGTCATCAGTTTGGTCTTCTCCGTCTCCATCCTCTTCCTTATAGCGCTACGCGTAGCAGCACTCTTTCGTTGCACCAAATTTGGATTTGGTGCTTCCCGCTTCCGCTTGATTGTTGTTGCTGTGTGCGTTGGATCGCTCAGATGGCCTGATGTTGCGGTGATTTGAAGTACCGCTGCCGGAACCACACTCACATCACCTTTTTTTTTTTTTTTTTTTTTTTTTATCCGATGGAAATCTTCAAAAGACACTCGGTAAGAATCGGTACCGAGTAGTGTGGGACTCTTACCGCACTAAAACCACCGGTGAATCAGGACCAATCTATGAAAGATCGACAAATGATTTTTATTTCTTAATTTTTAAATCGCATTGGGGGAAGTTTAAGGTTATAACACTTTCCCGTAGCTTTTAGACCATCAGCTCATGAGGCTTGGTTCTTCTTAATCTCCGAACATTGTCTCGTACATTTAATACGGTCTCCATTTCGGAGTTAGTATGACTTTGCAGTCGCTGATTGTGTGATACAGCGTGTTTCTTAACCACTTCTGTAACCATTTCAATTTGAAGGTCACGATGTAGATCGCTATTTCTTATATACCAAGGGGCATTTATTATTCCACGAAGGACCTTGCTTTGGAATTTTTGGATGGGTTCAGCATTTGTTTTCTTTGTACAGCCCCATAGTTGGATGCCATATGTCCAAACGGGTTTCAATACTTGCTTATATAACATTAGTTTGTTCTGGATAGATAGGTCAGAGTTCTTTCCTATTAACCAGTACATTTTTCTGTACTTCAAGTTTAGTTCTTCTCTTTTCTTTTTGATGTGTTCTTTCCATTTAAGCTTTGCATCCAAATTCATTCCAAGGTATTTGGCGGTATTTAGGGGTAAGGTACTTCTGTACTGTTTATAAATATTGGAACATTGTTTATGTTTTTGTTTGTAAAGTTTATATGCGTCGATTTTGTTTCGTTTAATTTGATACGCCATTTGTGCGTCCAATCACTAACTTTATCGACTGCATTTTGCAATTTTTGTGTAGCCTTCGTAACGGATTTATCTGGCACCAATATTGCAGTATCATCAGCAAAGGTGGCCATGATAGCGTTGATGTCCACTGGAATATCCCTTGTATATAACAGATACAGGGTTGGTCCTAGGACACTTCCTTGTGGTACACCAGCTTCAATTTTCTTAAGTTCCGAGTAATTTTGGTCGTACCGTACTTTAAAGAGTCGGTTCGTAACGTAGGATTTCAGTATTTCATAGTACTGCCTGGGGAGGTCCCTATGCAGTTTGTACTCAAGTCCCAAGTGCCAAACGTTGTCAAAAGCTTGAGCAACATCTAAGAATACAGACGAGCATACCTGTTTTTCTTCAAGTGCCTTTTCCACAACATCCGTAATTCGATGCATTTGGTCTATCGTGGAATGTTTATTTCTAAATCCAAACTGATGGCTCGGAATTAGTCTTCTTTCTTCAATTATTTTGCTAAGCCTTTTCAGTAGCAGTTTTTCAAAAACTTTTGCCATGATTGGTATAAGCGATATTGGTCTGTAAGATGTAACTTCTGTTGGTGGCTTACCTTGTTTAGGTATAACAATGACTTCTGCAATTTTCCAATGATGTGGCACATATCTTAGTTTAAGGCATGCGTTTATTATAAATTGGAGTTTCTTGAAGGCTATAAGAGGCATTTCTTTCAGAACCTGAGCAGTTATAAGATCGTACCCTGGTGATTTTTTGTTTGACAACTTATGTTGACACATGCTTCTTACTTCTTTGAGCGTGACAAAAGGTATTTCACATTCGTCATTTCTGTCAACAAACTGTAAGGGATCTGTAGCTGTGCTTGCTGGGAATGGCTTGAAAACATTCGCGAGATGTTCAGCGAAGAGATCAGCCTTTTGTTTCGGGTTTCCGATCCATTTACCATCTTGAGATTTTATCGGCGGGTTTTGTGTCTGAGGTCTTTTTAGGCGCTTAGCTGCTTTCCATAAGGAGTATTCTGTAGAAGCATCCGCCGTCAGACTTTTCAGGAATCTACTTAGTGAATCATTTTTAAACTCACAGATTCTTTTTTTTAATTCGTTGTTAAGACGGTTAAAAACTACCTTATCATCTGGGAATCTCGTTGATTGCCATTTTCTTCTAGCTCTTCTTTTTTCCAATATCAACTCCTTTATTTCGATAGGATATTTTATTTCTTTTTCTCTCGCATTCGAAATAGTTGGAGTACTTTCTTCTGCAGCCTGCTGCACATCAGCAATAAATTGTTCTACTTCATGATCAATTCGTTCAATTGTTTGCATAGGGGATCTTAGGTTTATAAAATTTTCAAGTTTGTCTCTGAATTCGTTCCAGTTTGTTCTGTTATTCACGAGCTTGGGACTACTTTTTTCTATTATTTCTGTTTCACTCAGTGATAAAATTACTGGAGTATGATCTGATGATAAATCGTAATTACCTTCGACACTTATATGATTTCGTTTAATACCTTTAACTACGAAAAAGTCTATAAGGTCTGGTATTTTGTTGGTATCAGATGGCCAATATGTTGGCGAACCAGAAGAATAAAATTCGCAGTTGTATTTTCGGCCTGCTTGGTATAGCCGTTTACCTTTTGTTGTTATGAGCCTAGATCCCCATTGGGTGTGTTTAGCATTGAAGTCGCCACCAACAAGGAAGTTATGTCCTAACAAATGTAGGAGTTCTGCATAGTCTTCTTCAGTTGGAGAGCACCTCGGAGGGCAGTATATAGCTGCTATTTTAAATTCTCTCTTTTTTATACCAATACTAATTGTTGTTACTTGCATGTTTTCATTAGTAAACTTTGGTTCTTCATAGTGTGTTAAGCACTTTTTTATAAGTATTGCTGATCCTCCCCTAGCTTTGTCAGCTGGGTGCGGAGCGTGATAACATGTATAGTTTGGTAATTTATCATCAAGACTTTGTTCAATAGCGAGGTGGGTTTCGGACACCAAACAAATGTCTATATGCTCTATGTCTAAAAAGATGTTTAGTTCTGATACATGCTGTAAAAGACCGTTTGCATTCCATGTTGCGATTTTGAGTGTTCTGTCCATCATTGTTTTTTAAGAGCGACTTCTTCGCTTAGCTGTTTTATGTTTAAATCTTGTTGGTCAATCCTTTTCAGGATGAGTTCCAGCATTTCTCTTATAGAAGTTTCCTCATTCTTCCGCACATTTTTTATTATCTGGGAATAGGATTTATTTTCATCACTTTTGCTTAGTGCAATTGCTTTTCCCGGTTGATTTTTAGTAGTGTTATCGACCGTTACTTTTTTGCTTTCAACTACTGGTTTTGTGTTGGTTGAGTTTCTAAGCTTGTTCCCAGTTTTGTTTTTTCTTTTTGTGTCTTGGAACTTTTTTGCTACTGGACATCCTCTGTAACTTGCAGGATGATTGCCTTGACAGTTAACACATTTCGCTTTCTGTTCTCTGCCCATGGGACTCACATCACCTGATTTATTAGCTGAGGTATCTTTCGATACCCCCGCTTTCTTCTCCTTCACCATTTGCTTCACTTCCCAATCGATGAAATCAGCAATTTCTCGATTGTAAAAACAAGCAATAATATTTTTTGTCGACTCCGCTCGGGATTCGAACCCACGACCTCTGGATTCGTCTGCAGACGCCACTTTTTTTTTTTTTTTTTTTTTTTTTTTAATTCATTTTTATTACTTCAATCTTAAATCTATCTTAAAGCTAGACAAAAATTCATAAAACTAGCCTAATTAACCATAACTTACAACTAACTTACTGGTCCCATACAGACGCTCTAAGTTAAACAATAATACTTAATGCTAATGCCTTTCGGCCCTAAGATCTATTTAACTTAAATTCATTTTATTTATTTTTGTATTCATTAGAAAATTTAGAAAAAACTAATGTCAATATCCTTTTTTATTTTTACTTAAAAAACTACTTAAAATAAGGTCCTTAATATAAAACTTAAAGCTAACTAAAACTACCTATTCTACCTATAAACTACTTTAAACTAGAACAACCACAGCAGCAAATCTAACTATCTAACGTTTTGTTTTTCATATTTTGTTGTCTTTTTTTTTTTTTATTCATTTATTTTTTTGTATTTTTTTTTTGTTCTTTTTTTGGTTTTTTTTTGTATATATTGTTTGTAATTTTTTTTTTTTTGTGCCACCGTGCCTATTCTACTTAAAACTAAACCCTAAAACTATAAAACAAGTATGTAAGCCGGCCAAGGCTTAAAACCCCATCCCGACTACCCACTATCAAGTGCCGATTGAAGCCACCAAAACTGGTTCTCCTGCTTCACCCTATCAGTTCGGTCCCGTTCGGACACAGCCCTACTGAACCGAAGGAGCTCTGCTCCGCCTTGTGCCATGACGTCCCGATTGTACAGGAGTCGCCTATCCACGGTTCGTCGTCTGACGTGGTAGATTAGTGGAACTGCCAATCTATCCTGTATCAGACCACATCTGTCTAAAAAGAGGAATGCCTCTGGTGGAATGAAGCCGCCCAAGCGTGCACTCTCAAAATATTCGTCGTTCGGGTAGAACGCCCCGAAAATTAAATTGTTGGTCGAAGACATAGCTCTTGCAATGTGACCTCGAACAAGTTTTATCACGAAATTGTCAATTCTGTTGATTCGAGCCCCGTTGTATAGGACCTCGTTGGAATAGTAATGCACGTAAGAAGATTCGGCTGTTCGATATAAGCCGGTACAACGTCGTAAACACTGCCACTCGAACACTCGAAACTTCTCCATCTGGGAAGGGGCAACGTTGAACCACACAGGACAACCATAAACGATCATCAGCCGTATTAGGGCCATGTAGCAAATTACCTTCACTCTGGGGTCAAGCCGACTGCTAAAAAACAGCCGTTTCGTCAGAGCGAAGGCTCCTCTGGCCCTGGTCAGAGCAGCATTTATATGTCTGTCGAAATATAAATACTGATCTAACCTGATACCGAGGTACTTCACTACACTTTTGCTCGCTAATGGGTGCCCGTGAAGATCAACGATAACCATCTTGCGCCAATTCTTGCACGTATCCCTCGTGGCCCTAGCCAACGGAGTCCGGAACAGAATTGTCTCCGACTTCTGGACATTTATTTTCAGTTTCCAGTCGTCGCAATATCGCTGAATCTTGTCGAAATCACGCTGCAAGAGAATTCTAATAACCTCAACCTTTCGGGCCGTTCTGTACGCAATAAGATCGTCGGCGTACGCAATTGCATTTGTAAGACTACCTATCAGATCGCTGGTGTAAATGCTGAAGAGAATCGGCGAATTCACCGCTCCCTGTTGAAGACCATTTTTAATTAAGAATGTTGTTGTAGAAGTTACATTGCCACTTTTGACAACAAACTTTCTACCGTTAAGCATATCATAAAGCATATACAACAATGGTTTGCTTATGCCAAGCCTGCTCAGTTGTAGGTAAAGACCTTCTAACCATACGGTGTCAAAGGCCTTTTCCAAATCAACCAGAACAGCACCTGTGCATTGTTGTTTTGATTTGTTCCATTGGATATCAGAAACGAGTTTAGACGCAGCATGAATTGTGTCATGACCCGCCTTGAACCCGAACTGTTTATCCGGAATGATTTTGTTGTCCGCAGCCCACTTAGTCAGAGCCCTATTGATTATCTTTTCGAAAACTTTGCTGATGCTCGGAAGAAGACTTATCGACCGAAGATTTGACGGGTTGGAGTTGTCTTCCAATGCACTGGATAATATGCATTATTCAGTGCATTGTTAAAGAGTGTGGTGTAAATGTCGATTGCCTCCATCGGTAAATGTCTTAGTACAAGGTTGGATATACCGTCGACACCTGCTGACTTTTTGTTTTTTATTGAGTTGAAGATGAGCTGAAGCTCAACCTTCGTCACTAACAGGGGACTTGGTCCCGTTTGCTCGGCGATTATGGCATTTGCCAAGGAATCGTCATTGAACCGCATGAAACCGCGGTTCTCAGATCGCCATTGTGTTATATCATTTCGAAGGTAAAAATGATTAAGTAGGGCTCTGTTTTCCAGGTCGTGGTTGGGGCGAATGCTAACATTCACCTTGTACACTTGCTGGAAAGCAGCTCCCACCGCCTCCACTTTTTCCTTCGGATCTTCAATTATAAAAAAGTCATCGTCAAAGATGGCTTCTTCTGGATCTATTTGCGCTGTCCTGAGTACGTTTGTGTTCTCTTCAGTTCTTTGGAGTTTCAGACACGGAAGGTCATTGTCGTACTTTTTCCTTAATATCTTGTTGATTTTAGGGAACATACCAGGGTCACTTGAATTAACTGACCGGATCTTGCGGTCCCAGTACTTGTTAATTGATAGCCTGTAGTTCTCCTTAATCAACAGATTGACATTTTTTATTGACGACTTCAGTGTCCTAACCTCCAAGTCGTGTGGGTCTGTCAGTCGTCTGTACAAGTTTTTGAGTCTTGTCAGTAAGCCACTCTTGTGCCTACGTAGTGCGTCAATAGTCGCGTTTCTGTAAGCGTCCATTTGGTCCCGTTCTTTGTACTTTGGTATTGTCCGTTCCATCGTTCGTTTTATTGTTTCGTCCATCTGTTGTAAATGTTGGTCAATTTCTGTATTTGTCAGGTTTCTGTTGTTTGGTGGACTATGTCACTCGAACGAAGTTCTCTCGCTAGGGCGTTGGTGAAACGAGGCCAGCGCATCTTACTGTAATTGTAAGAATGCGTTGCAACGTATTCCTCCAACTCCACGCGTTCGTTCGGAATCTGCATAACAGCAGCCAGTCCGCAGTGATCACTGTCGTACTCGACTGTCTGTAAGCAGTTTCGAGGGTGATTACCCACTTTGTCTGTAACTGTCAGTCTGGTGTCGTACAGCAAAAGATCCAGAAAGGAACCGCTTCTTGGATACGATGGCTTTTCCGTAGCCAGCAGGTCGACGCCATATTCAACGCTGTAAAGATTCATCAAATTAAAAAGATGGTTACCTCTGGGATTACTATGTTGATTTCCCCAATCTTCATGTTTTGCGTTCAAATCACCGGCCAAGATGAAATAGTTTTCTTCCAAGCTCAGTTTCAGTTCCCTAAAAAGAATCTCGAGTTCTGAAGCAAAGTAAGTAACCTGCGGAGCTCCAGCCGCATAAGCCGCAATCATATACATCCGCTTCCCTTGAGAGAGAGAGATGCATACAACGCAAACTTCTAGCGTCTTGAGCTTTCGCAATTCATTGTTGTATATGACCTTATAATTAATGCCTTTTCGTATAAAGAGAGCGACACCGCCCCCTTGAGTGGAGTCGGGCCGGTCTCTTCTTACGATATTGTAATTTTTATGAGTCAATTTGTGTTTGTGGTTTAGCTTAGTTTCGCTAGCCATAAACACATCGGGACTGTAGTCTTTCAACAATTGGAACATATTGGCTCTTCGTTCAATCCTAATCAGTGAATTTACATTCACAGCTAGGACTTTTAGGCGCGTCTCCGGCAGCGCGCCCATTATGGTCTAAATTGCGCCAGGCCAGGCAACAAAGAGTAGAGATGATCTACCCTTTTGCCTTGCTCCTTTATCTGACTTTGCAGCCCTGTTAGTTGACCTTGAATGCTCAACAACAAGGCTACAATGTCAGGCTGCACCTCTGGTGCCTTAGGCACAGGGGCCTTTGGGGCAACCGTTGGTGGAGCCTGTCTCGCGTTCCCATTCCCTGACACCATTTGGGCGTAAGAGAATTGGGGATCCACGAATTTTTGTGTTGGAGCCTGTCGAACTGTTCGACTTCCTTCGGCTTTTTGACTGGCCTGTTTTTGTTTTATTTGCTGGACCTTAGGGCAACCCCTATAGCTAGCCGGGTGCCCTTGGTTTCCGCAAAGGACACACTTGAGCTGGGTCAAATCCTCAACCCGCTCCTTCCCCAGCTTGCGTTCTCCCTCGTTGTGGGTTTCAGAGCACCTGACGCAGCGCAACTGCATATTGCAGTTGGCTCCGGCATGGCCGAACCTCTGGCACTTCGTACATTGTAAAATGTCGTCGTGCCTTTTTAATGTCTCCCAGTGTATTGCTTGATAGTCGAGGCATTTGATTTCCCTCAGACTCTCAAGACTACTTTGGGGCGATAATGTTACAAGGAACATTGGCAGCCTATAACCCCCTCGCCTGGACTTCACCGTAGTGAAAGGCTTGACCCCGATGAAATCGAGATCGTCGATGGCTTTTTGGCGAAGCTCAGCTAAGAGCGCCTCCGGTTCCGTGCAGGAACTTATGCCCTTCAGTAGGACCGTCTTTAATTTTTCGCTTTAAGGCGTGAAGCTGAAGAACTCAGCTGTGGCCTCCTTAAGCACTTCTTTAACTATTTTGTATTCGGCCAGTGAGAAGCACTGTACCGAATACCGCTTTTCTTTTTCATTTAATATATTTATGACAAAATTGTTTTTGGTGGCCGACTTACATACCTGTTTTAAGTCCTGCAGGTCAACCCGGTAGGTCCGAATTGGTGGCACCTTCTCCTTCTTGGGCTGTGGTTGTTTCTGGTGTTGCTGCTGTTTCTGCTGCTGCTTTTTCTGCTGCTGCTGTTTCTGCTGCTGCTGTTTCTGCTGCTGCTGTTGCTGCTGCTGTAGGAGTTGTTGTTGCTGCGGCTGTTTTGTTTCTTCTTGTAGGCGTTGTTTGGCTTTTGTTGAGGTTGTTGGGCCCTCAACACTTGGGCCTGCTGTTGCTGGCGGTGCTTTTTTAAATTGCTCCGCTCCTAAGATTTTGGATGCGGGCTTGCTTTGTAGATGTTGCTGCTGTGGTTGTTGTTGCTGTTGTTTTTGTTTTTGGTGCAGTAGCCGTTGCGCGGCTTCTTGCTGCCGGCGCGCCTCTTGCTTCTGCTTAAGTTGACTGAGGAGCGGCTGCATTTCCTCCTTCATTTTCTTCAGATATTCTTCATATTCACTGATTGTTGCCTGTTTAAATTGCAGGGCCTGCATCAGTGAATTTTCTTCTTGGAGGATTTGGGCAACATCCACCTCCAAATCCTTTTTTGTAGACGGCTCTGGCTTTTTTGAGCTCTTAGATCTATTTTGGCGGTGATCTATACTCCCCTTCTCCTCCGTCAGAGACGTACACGGGGGTCTCCATATCGTCACCCTCAGAGACTTCACTCTCTGACGTCATCCCTGTATTATTATTTAGTGGCAGCTGCAGCTTTCCTTTCATGGCTGCTCGCTTAGCTGCATTGGGTCGCTTCACTAGGTTAGGCGTCTGCCTTTTCCTTTTAATTGATGTTTGCCATTGCGGATCCGATGTGTAACCTGATATTACAGTCATCTGTGTTACCGCTGCTGGAACTGTTTTGGCATCACCCGATGTGTCAGCAGAGGTATCTTTCGATACCCCTGCTCTTTTCTCCTTCACCATTTGTTTTTGTTCCCAACTAATAAAGTCCACAATTTCTCGGTTGTGAAAAAAAACTATTAATTTTTTGGTTGACTCCGGCTGGGACTCGAACCCACGACCCTTCGATCTGTCTCCGGAAGCCACTTTTTTTTTTTTTCAATTCATTTTTTATTAATTCAATCTGAAATCTATCTTAAAGCTAGACAAAAATTCATAAAACTAGCCTAATTAACCATAACTTACAACTAACTTACTGGTCCCATACGGACACTCTAAGTTAAACAATAATACTTAATGCTAATGCCTTTCGGCCCAAAGATCTATTCAACTTCAATTCATTTTATTTATTTTTGTATTCATTAGGAAATTTAGAAAAAAACTAATGTCAATATCCTTTTTTTATTTTTACTTAAAAACTACTTAAAATAAGGTCCTTAATATAAAACTTAAAGCTAACTAAAACTACCTATTCTACCTATAACCTACTTAAAACTAGAACAACCACAGCAGCAAATCTAACTATCTAACGTTTTTTGTTTTTCATATTTTGTCTTTGTTTTGTATTTTTTTTTTTTTTTTTTTTTGGTTTTTATTTTTTTTATTTTTTTGTATTTTTTGTATGTTTTTTTTTTTTGTGCCACCATGCCTATTCTACTTAAAACTAAACCCTAAGACTATAAAACAAGTATGTAAGCCGGCCAAGGCTTAAAACCCCATCCCGACTACTCACTATCAAGTGCCGATTGAAGCCACCAAAACTGGTTCTCCTGCTTCACCCTATCAGTTCGGTCCCGTTCGGACACAGCCCTACTGAACCGAAGGAGCTCTGCTCCGCCTTGTGCCATGACGTCCCGATTGTACAGGAGTCGCCTATCCACGGTTCGTCGTCTGACGTGGTAGATTAACGGAACTGCCAATCTATCCTGTATCAGACCGCATCTATCTAAAAAGAGGAATGCCTCTGGTGGAATGAAGCCGCTCAAGCGTGCACTTTCAAAATATTCGTCGTTCGGGTAGAACGCCCCGAAAATTAAATTGTTGGTCGAAGACATAGCCCTTGCAATGTGACCTCGAACGAGTTTTATCACGAAATTGTCAATTCTGTTGATTCGAGCCCCGTTGTATAGAACCTCGTTGGAATAGTAATGCACGTAAGAAGATTCGGCTGTTCGATATAAGCCGGTACAGCGTCGTAAACACTGCCGCTCGAACACCCGAAACTTCTCCATCTGGGAAGGGGCAACGTTGAACCACACAGGACAACCATAAACGATCATCGGCCGTATGAGGGCCATGTAGCAAATTACCTTCACTCTGGGGTCAAGCCGACTGCTAAAAAACAGCCGTTTCGTCAGAGCGAAGGCTCCTCTGGCCCTGGTCAGAGCAGCATTTATATGTCTGTAGAAATATAAATACTGATCTAACCAGATACCGAGGTACTTCACTACACTTTTGCTCGCTAATGGCTGCCCGTGAAGATCAACGATGACCATCTTGCGCCAATTCTTGCACGTATCCCTCGTGGCCCTAGCCAACGGAGTCCGGAACAGAATTGTCTCCGACTTCTGGACATTTATTTTCAGTTTCCAGTCGTCGCAATATCGCTGAATCTTGTCGAAATCACGCTGCAAGAGAATTCTAATAACCTCAACCTTTCGGGCCGTTCTGTACGCAATTAGATCGTCGGCGTACGCAATTGCCTTTGTAAGACTACCTATCAGATCGCTGGTGTAAATGCTGAAAAGAATCGGCGAATTCACCGCTCCTTGCTGAAGACCATTTTTAATTAAGAATGTTGTGGTAGAAGTTACATTGCCACTTTTGACAACAAACTTTCTACCGTTAAGCATATCATAAAGTATATACAACAATGGCTTGCTTATGCCAAGCCTGCTCAGTTTTAGTTAAAGACCCTCTAACCATACGGTGTCAAAGGCCTTTTCCAAATCAACCAGAACAGCACCTGTGCATTGTTGTTTTGTTTTATTAAATTGGATATCAGAAACGAGTTTAGACGCAGCATGAATTGTGTCATGACCCGCCTTGAACCCGAACTGTTTATCCGGAATTATTTTGTTGTCCGCAGCCCACTTAGTCAGAGCCCTATTGATGATCTTTTCGAAAACTTTGCTGATGCTCGGAAGAAGACTTATCGACCGAAGATTTGACGGGTTGGAGTTGTCCTTTCCCTTTTTCGGGAGAGGATGAACCACAGCGGTCTTCCAATGCACTGGATAATATGCATTATTCAGTGCATTGTTGAAGAGTGTGGTGTAAATGTCAATTGCCTCCATCGGTAAATGTCTAAGTACTACGTTGGATATACCATCGACACCTGCTGACTTTTTATTTTTTATTGAGTTGAAGATGAGCTGAAGCTCAACCTTCGTCACTAACAAGGGACTTGGTCCCGTTTGCTCGGCGATTATGGCATTTGCCAAGGAATCGTCATCGAACCGCATAAAACCGCGGTTCTCAGATCGCCAATGTGTCATATCATTTCGAAGGTAAAAGTGATTAAGTAGGGCTCTGTTTTCCAGGTCATGATTGGGGCGAATGCTAACATTCACCTTGTACACTTGCTGGAAAGCAGCTCCCACCGCCTCCACTTTTTCCTTCGGATCTTCTGGATCTATTTGCGCTGTCATGAGTACGTCTCTGTTCTCTTCAGTTCTTTGGAGTTTCAGACACGGAAGGTCATTGTCGTTCTTTTTCCTAAATATCTTGTTGATTTTAGGGAACATACTAGGGTCACTGGAATTAACTGACCGGATCTTGCGGTCCCAGTACTTGCTAATTGATAACCTGTAGTTCTCCTTAATCAACAGATTGACATTTTTTATTGACGACTTCAGTGTCCTAACCTCCAAGTCGTGTGGGTCTGTCAGTCGTCTGTACAAGTTTTTGAGTCTTGTCAGTAGGCCACTCTTGTGCCTACGTAGTGCGTCGATAGTCGCGTTTCTGTAAGCGTCCATTTGGTCCCGTTCTTTGTACTTTGGTATTGTCCGTTCCATCGTTCGTTTTACTGTTTCTTCCATCTGTTGTAAATGGTGGTCAATTTCTGTATTTGTCAGGTTCCTGTTGTTTGGTGGGGCTATGTCACTCGAACGAAGTTCTCTCGCTAGGGCGTTGGTGAAACGAGGCCAGCGCATCTTACTGTAATTGTAAGAGTGCGTTGCAACGTATTCCTCCAACTCCAAGCGTTCGTTCGGAATCTGCATTACAGCAGCCAGTCCGCAGTGATCACTGTCGTACTCGACTGTCTGTAAGCAGTTTCGAGGGTGATTACCTACTTTGTCTGTAACTGTCAGTCTTGTGTCGTACAGCAAAAGATCCAGAAAGGAGTCGCTTCTTGGATACGATGGCTCTTCAGTAGCCAGCAGGTCGACGCCATATTCAACGCTGTAAAGATTCATCAAATTAAAAAGATGGTTACCTCTGGGATTACTATGTTGATTTCCCCAATCTTCATGTTTTGCGTTCAAATCACCGGCCAAGATGAAATAGTTTTCTTCCAAGCTCAGTTTCAGTTCCCTAAAAAGAATCTCGAGTTCTGAAGCAAAGTAAGTAACCTGCGGAGCTCCAGCCGCATAAGCCGCAATCATATACATCCGCTTCCCTTGAGTGAGAGAGATGCATACAACGCAAACTTCTAGCGTCTTGAGCTTTCGCAATTCATTGTTGTATATGACCTTATAATTAATGCCTTTTCGTATAAAGAGAGCGACACCACCCCCTTGAGTGGAGTCGGGCCGGTCTCTTCTTACGATATTGTAATTTTTATGAGTCAATTTGTGTTTGTGGTTTAGCTTAGTTTCGCTAGCCTTAAACACATCGGGACTGTAGTCTTTCAACAATTGGAACATATTGGCTCTTCGTTCAATCCTAATCAGTGAATTTACATTCACAGCTAGGACTTTTAGGCGCGTCTCCGGCAGCGCGCCCAATATGGTCTAAATTGCGCCAGGCCAGGCAACAAAGAGTAGAGATGATCTACCCTTTTGCCTTGCTCCTTTATCTGACTTTGCAGCCCTGTAAGTTGACCTTGAATGCTCAACAACAAGGCTACAATGTCAGGCTGCACCTCTGGTGCCTTAGGCGCGGGGGCCTTTGGGACAACCGTTGGTGGAGCCTGTCTCGTATTCCCATTCCCTGACACCATTTGGGCGTAAGAGAATTTGGGGTCCACGATCTTCGGAAGCCACCTCCTCTGGGCTATCGATTGCTTGTTTAAAATGGTGGCTCACTGCCGTCTTAAATGCAAACACTACAAATGCACTTTTATTATTATATTTTTTTAAATTAAAAGTCAACTGCTAATCACTTCCAAACACTTGTATTCACTTTGAAAGTCACCTCCACTAGGCTACCGAATAGTTATATGAAACAGTGGCAACTTGAAAACTTTAGCTTAGCCTCAAAACACTTGCACTGGTTTAACTTTTAAATAAAATCAGAATAGCACTTCTTCTCAGTTTGGAAGTCTGCAGACGCCACCTCCACTGGGCTACCGATGAGTTATATAAAACTGTGGCAACTTGCCAACTTTAGATGTTACTAACACACTTGGACTTGTTTTACTTGAAAATAGCACTTCTTCACTGTTCCGAAGTCAAATAACGACTGAGCGGCGGCTTAACCTTCAGGACTACGGTGGCTATATTATTTTATGCAGACTAACTCCGCACTTATTTGACTGCCTAAATCCCTACAAATGTAGCACTGGATAGGGGCGAAATCCTGCACTGCTCAAACTGTTTCGCTTTTGCTGCCTTCTTTTTCTTTGTTCCCCTGGTAATTTTTATAGATCGGACTTTTTGTTATCGGTTTATTTTTCCGGGAATCGGGATGAATATATCGGACAGCCGTTATTTCTGACTGCCAATTCAAATTCTATTTAAAAAAAAGGAATCACTAACCATTTAAAAAAATTATTAACTTATTCTTACCGATAATTTTATTGAAACACTGCTTATATGGACGTTTTGTAAGGCAATTCACACTTCTTTTTTTTTTTTCTTTTAATTTTCAGGATTCTTACCGAGGAATATTTTAACCTTTTATAAAAAAAATAGACTATACCAGAACATACAACTTTCAGAGTAAAAAAAATCTTACGTAGGTAATGCCGACAAAGAAAATCAAGTTTCTTTGTTTCAAACAAACTAGAGTATTGGGCAAGATTGCGTTAGTTGAACGTTTAATCTGTTGAACTGTTTAAAAGTTATTAAATTATCGACCTACGCCTTTGTTCTTAATTTCTCTTTCTCTGACTTTGCAGCCACCCAACGAAAGGAAATCCTGCAAATCCCCTCTTTCCAGGATCATTGACTCAATAGATATTAATATTTAATTTTTGAGTTCAAGCTTTTCAAAATTCACTCGAGTTCCTATTTAACTCGAATTCGACCTCTCTTTGAGTTGCTGCTCAGACCGCACTCTTAGGCTTAGGAAAGAAAAAATTGCTACCGTAATAAGTTTTTCTTGTTTTTTTTTTATTTATATATATTATCTGTCTCAATCTGCTCGTTCAACTCTCACTCATTCTTACTAATGTTTATAAACATAATGAAGTACCTAATAATGTCATCCTAAAAGTCATCTTTAAATACAAATCATAAACATTTGTCTTACATATATTCATGTCGTCGTCAGTGCCGTGCGCAGCCTTTTTTTTTATGCCAAAAAATATTCAAATAAATATTTCGGTTACAGGGCTTTGCCTTTTCCAGGTATAACGATATCTGGAATAGGCAAATGAACCCACGGGCTTTCGTATCGGTCGGTAGTGACTGAGACGGTTAAATAGCTGCACCTAATAACCAGCAGTGCATATACAGAAAATATCCCTGCACTACAGCAAGCTAACAAAAAAAAAATATGTAAATAAAAAAAGTTTGTTTACCAATAAAAACGGGCATTTTACCGTCGGGTAAACGAATTGTTTTGCCGTCGGCAAAACATTGATGCTATTTGTGTAGCTCGTATTTTTTTGTAACTAAGTATATCGTGCGTTATTCATATATTTTTGAAATTCTTTTAGGTAGTGAAGTATGAGATAAATAAAATCTAATATAATAGAACGAGGTAAAATTAATTCTTATTCATCGCAGGTGTAAATATGAAATAACTTAAGGCAAATGGTCGTTAGTCTTAATAAACGTGGGTCGCGAATCCATTTAACTAGCCGGGCAGCATTAAAGTTACCTCAGATAAGTTAAACAAAATTTTATGCAATTTTAAATCGTTGCTTTGTGGCTTGTTTTGGTTTTATTTCTGCAAGATAATCACTGTCTTATGTCTTTGGCATGGAAAATGCCTATGGGTTTCCCTGCGCGCGTTTCTAATTCGTACATGCAATTGCCTACTTTTCTTCGTACGCGGGATTTAACAAATTTTGGCAGCAGTTTAGCATTAATTCCCTGGCCGAAACTGCTTTGGGCAAAATTTCGATGAAACACTTCTTGGCCTTCACGATAAACCACCGGTTTTGACCGAGAATTGTATGTATTTTTAGACTTAACGTATGCCCTTCGTAAATTTTTCGACAACTTCTGTCTGGCAAGTACGGTTTTCAGCTCGGCAGGCGAAACTAACATTTCCGAATCTTGTAAAGCGTTCAAATCTCGTAGTATCCTATAAGCAGAACCATACGATATCATGTTTTGACCAAAAAGAGCAAAATACGGTTGGCAACCCAACGAATCGTATATATCAGAACGTATGGCACAAGCAATGCTTGATAAATGGACATCCCAATCATTTTGCTCTTTGGATATCAACACTCTTAGTTTACTTAAAACGCTTCGATTAACCCTTTCGGAAATGTTGGCCTGTGGAGAATACAACGCCGTACGCCCATGCTTTATGCCATAGTCTGCCAATAAGTTCTTAAACTCATTGGAAACGAACTGACGTCCGTTGTCGGAATGAATAAACTCCGGGGTCCCGAAAGTATGAAATATTTCTCCCTCTAAGAACTGCGCTACCCTAGAAGCAGTAGCCTTAGGCATTGCCTTTAAAAATGCGAATTTAGTGAAGTGGTCTACTACAACGAAAACATACGCGTTTCCTCGCTTCGTACGCGGATATAGTCCCAAGAAGTCGACATAAAGTCGTTGAATAGGCCTTTCCGTCACAATCTGCTTGGTGATAGGTGGACGAAGAATCGCGTTAGGAGCCTTTACCATTTTACAGATTTCGCAATCACTGTGTGTCCTTACTGGTGGCACCTTCTCCTTCTTGGGCTGTGGTTGTTTCTGGTGTTGCTGCTGCTGTTGTTTTTAGTGCTGCTGTTTTTGCTGCTGCTGTTTCTGCTGCTGCTGCTGTTTCTGCTGCTGTTGTTGCTGCTGCTGTTGTTTTTGCTGCTGTTGTTGCTGCTGCATTGATTTAGTTGAGGTCGATGGGCCCTCAACATTTGGGCCTGTCACTGCTGATGGCGGTTTTTTCTTTTGCTCCGCTCCTGTGTTTTTGGTAGCGGGCTTGGGTTGTGGTTGTTTTTGCTGCTGTGGTTGTTGTTTTTGCTGCTGTTGTTTTTGCTGCTGTTGTTTTTGTTGCAGTTGCCGTTGCGCTACCTCTTGCTGTCGGCGCGCTTCCTGCTTTATCTTAAGTTGGCTGAGGAGTGGCTCTATTTGCTCCTTTAGCTTTTTTAAGTCCCCTTCATATTTTCTGATTTCGGCCTGTTTAGTTTGCAGGGCCTCCATCAGTTGATTTTCTTCTTGGAGGATTTGGTCCACCTCCACCTCCAACGATTTATTTGCTGACGGTTCTGGCTCCGATAGGATCTTGTTCCTATATTTCGGAGACCTAAACTGCCCTTCTCCTCCCTCTGAGACGTAATCGGGGCTCCCAGAGTCGTCACTCTCTGAGGTCTCATGGTCTGACGTCACGCCTTTGGTTTTCTGCTGCATTTTTGTTTTATTTATTTTCCTCTTAGCAGGATTGGTTCTTTGCACTAAGTTGGGAGTTTGCCTTTTCCTCTTTGTTATTGTCCACTGGTCCGTTGCATGGTCCGATGATGTTTCGGTGATTTTGGGTACCGCTGCTGGCACCACAGTAACATCACCTGATGTATTGGCAGAGGTATCTTTCGATACCCCTGCTTTTCTCTCCTTCTCCATTTGCTTTTTTTCCCAATCTATAAAATCAACGATTTCACGATTGTGAAAAAAAGCTTCAATATTTTTGGTGTCCTCCACCCGGGATTCGAACCCACGACCCTTGGAGCTGTGTTCGGACGACACTTTTTTTTTTTTTTTTTTTTTTTTTTTAAATCATTTTTAATACTTCAATCTTAAATCTATCTTAAAGCTAGACAAAAATTCATAAAACTAGCCTAATTAACCATAACTTACAACTAACTTACTGGTCCCATACGGACACTCTAAGTTAAACAATAATACTTAATGCTAATGCCTTTCGGCCCTAATATCTATTTAACTTAAATTCAATTTTATTTATTTTTGTATTCATTAGGAAATTTAGAAAAAACTAATGTCGATATCCTTTTTTATTTTTACTTAAAAAACTACTTAAAATAAGGTCCTTAATATAAAACTTAAGGCTAACTAAAACTACCTATTCTACCTATAAACTACTGTCTAAGTCGACAATATAAACATTTTGAATAATACAGCAAGCACCCAGTTAATCGTTGGTATGCATCATCAGCAGTTAGAGCGAGTGGAAGTTGACCCACTGACGAATGCTATCGTAGCCGCATTGCATTGGCGTTGCTGTTGATTATTATTTTTATTTATTTTTACATTTTGTTTATGTTGTTATGGTTTCATTATTGGTTTTGTAATAAATTTTAATATTGTAAGTTCTGTATGTAATGTATGTCAAATAAGTAAATGTAATTGTTAATGTAAGCAAAATGTATGTATAAATAGACTTAATCATTTTTAATAAAGTATCATTCATTTATTGAAGGTAATTCAGTGTTCATTCTTTGATCTAATTGTTTCTCATTGTGAACAAGTTCAAGTGCTTGTTTCACTCCTCAAATAAATAAAATCAAGTTAATGTGCTTGATTTGTATCAATTTAGACAAACGAGTCTAAACATTTTGGTGACCCCGACGTGATCCAATTGATCATTCGAACAATTTGAATTATCTTCATCTTCATCAAGTTACCAATCGTTGGTTGATATACATATCTACAACTGATTGGCTCATATTCATCAATATCAATTAATTCATCGTTGGCAGATATACATATCCGATAGATATACGATGACATCATTCCAAGAGTGTGTGGGTGCCCAAGTAACAAGTGGCCAAGAAATCCAACGCATCATCACTAATTTCAAAAAGGACTCATCCGATCGAAAGAGCTCAAGAGCTTACTTTGAAGAAAGGCTTCTTCGGCTTCAAGAGCAGTGGAAGAAATTCGAACAAGGCGATCAAAAAATTAAAAGACTGTCGCATGTTGACGAGGACCATGAGTACTTCACGAAGAATTACTTCAAGGAGATTGCAGCATTGGTTAAGCAGTATATCAAACATTTTGAAGATGGAATATTAGCCTTTGATAAACAATCAAAGATAGATCAAGTAGATCTGCCTAAGCCATCAACACGAAGCATCGAAGTAATGGAGCCATCAAAAATGACGAGTGCTATTCGAAGACAGAGAGCAATAATGTGCTCTCTTGAAAGATTGCTAGATGGGTTATCCATAAGTATTGATGAGTCATCACAATACCACGAGATCAAGTTTCGGTCTATCGAGAAATTATGGCAGCAGGTTGAATCTGTCAACTACACCATATGGGAACTAAGTGATGACCCAATAGTAGAAGGCTACGACCAGACCGACTTTAACAATATGGAACAAAGAGTTCAAGAAGCACTTGTAACATTATCCATGAGAATACAACCGCAAGGCAGTAGCAGTCATGAAGTGGGTCTCATCAAGAACAATTCCCTCCACTTGCCGAAGGTAACCATTCCAAAATTTGATGGCGATTATATGAAATGGCGACAATTCTTCGATTTATTCTCACAAATGGTGGATAAACAATCAATTCCAAATATCCAAAAGATGTGGTATCTTAAAACACATCTTAGCGGAGAAGCTGAGAATTTGATTCGTCATCTATCATTGACCGAAGATAATTACAAGACGGCATGGACCAGCCTTCAAGAACGATACAACAACATCAGGGTTCTCACTTCTACCCTGTTGCAAAAGATAGTTGGACAACCTAACCATACACAACCTCATCCATCAGCAGCGGCCATCAAGAATCTTCACGATACCACACAAGAATGTTTGATGGCTTTATGCAACATAGGTGTGGATACCGCAAGTTGGGACCCCATTCTACTACACTTACTGGTGAGCAAGCTTGACCAAGGTACCAGAATTCTTTACGAGCAATCTCTTACGAAGCCAAAGGAACTGCAGTCCATTAAAGAATTTTTGTCATTTCTGGAAAACCAATTTCAATCGCTGGAATCAGTTGGACAGAAAAAGAAGGATCCAACTCCTCGAGCTTGTGCATCTGTAACATCAAACCGAAAGGGAACCTGCATTGTGTGTAAATCTGGAACACATCCTATATTTGCCTGCAAACAGTTTCTGCAACTACAGACATCAGAACGGATTCAACTAGTACAAAAACAAAAAATTTGCCTCAATTGCCTAAAGAGTGGCCATGGGGTCAAAAATTGTATTTCGAGAGGATGTTTAAAATGCAATCTAAAGCACAACACGCTCTTACATCTTGAAAGCCCTAACAAGGGATCTGTCTCTAATAAGCATACAACTGACATTGAAGGAGACAATAATCCAAAATCCCAAACAAATATAAGGTCATCAGTGACATTATCAGCATCCAAAGATCCAAACAGGCATCATTACATATTCCTCAGCACAGCTATTGTAGAGCTGATTACAAACAATGGACAGAGATTCGAGTGCAGAGCAGTATTGGATTCCGGTTCGCAAGTGAATCTAATAACAGAACGCCTTGTAAAAAAACTAGGTCTTCATTCAAAACAAACATCAATGAGCATTCAAGGCATTGGCAATGGAAAGAGACAATCCCATCAACGTGTAAACGTCAAAATGCAATCAAGAACAAGTGGTTTTAATACCCAATTAGAAGCATTTGTTCTTCCACACATCATATCTCCACAACCATCTCAACATTTCAACATTTCGTCATGGGCAATTCCAAAGAATGTGCCACTGGCCGATCCATTTTTCAATCGTCCAGACAAAATAGATATTCTTCTTGGTGCAGAATTCCATCATCAATTACTTTCCATCGGGCAGATACGTTTAGCAGATGATCTACCTACATTACAAAACACAGTTCTTGGATGGGTGATAGCAGGAAAGGTAACGGAAGCCAAGTCTAATACAGCAACATGTGGCATCTCTACTTATGATGACAATGACCTCCATCAAATGATTGAACGATTATGGAATCTCGAAGAAGTAGAAACACAATGTAGCAACCTATCAAGAGACGAAGAGATGTGCGAATCCCATTTTGCACAAAATACACAAATAGGTAGTGATGGACGATTCATTGTCAAGCTACCCTTTCATGGAAGCACAAACGCTCTAGGAAAATCCAAGGACATAGCAGTCAACAGGTTCTTTGCACTTGAACGAAGATTAGCAAAGAACAGAGAAGTGAAAGATCAATATATTCAATTTATGGAAGAGTACGAAGATCTCGGCCACATGACCAAAATTGACGTTAATAACATACAAGCGCCTAATTACTTCATACCTCATCACTGTGTTTTTAAAGAAGACAGTAGCACCACCAAACTTCGAGTCGTTTTTGATGCATCGTCAAAAACTTCATCAGGGTTATCATTGAACGATATCATGTACACAGGCCCAACAGTACAAGCTGAACTATTTTCATTATTACTTCGTTTTCGATTACCAAGATATGTTTTTTGCGCTGATATTCAAAAAATGTATCGTCAAATAACCATGCATCCAGAAGACAGAAGATATCAAACCATTGTATGGAGAGCTGACGAAAAGGGACCTCTTAACTACTATCAACTCAACACAGTTACGTATGGTACAAGAGCAGCACCGTATTTGGCTACAAAGTGTCTACAGCAGCTTGCCAAAGACAATAGCGAAAGATTTCCCCTAGGCTCTAAGGCCCTACACAATGATTTCTATGTAGATGACTGCTTGAGTGGTGATAACAGCTTAGTTACAACATTGGAAATGCAAGATCAAGTTACACAATTATTAAAAGATGCAGGATTTAAATTAAGGAAATGGTGCGCTAATCATCCCCGACTTCTACAAGATATTGCTAAAGAGGATCAGGAGATTGATCTCGATTTCGGAAATGAAACCAATGCAACAATTAAAGCACTTGGTTTAACATGGCAACCAAAAAACGACAGATTTTGTGTTAAAACAAAATTAAATACTACAAATCGAATAACAAAACGCATTGTCACCTCAGACCTTGCCAAATTATTTGATCCATTGGGTATAATGGCTCCAATAGTTGTTACAGCAAAAATATTTGTACAGGAACTATGGCTATTAAAGCTATCATGGGATGAATCGTTACCAGCTGAGCTACATACAAGATGGATGCAGTTTCGAGAAGATCTGAAGTGGTTAAATAATTTTCAGTTCTCACGCCATATGTTTAACAATGATGTACCAGCAAAAATACAGATTCACACCTTCTGTGATGCATCTGAAAAGGCATATGGTACAGTAGTGTACCTGCGAGCAATCCTGAAAAATGGAACAATAATTGTAAGGCTATTATGTTCAAAATCCCGAGTGGCTCCATTAAAAAGACAGACGTTGCCACGCCTAGAACTATGCGCTGCAGTTTTGGGTGCTCAATTAACAGCTAGAATTAAGAATGACCTGAATTTTAAAGACGTTCCATCATTCTTATGGACAGATTCTGAAATCGTTCTGGCATGGATTAATTCACCATCAGCATCATTTCAAACATTTGTGGCTAATCGAGTTTCCAGTATACAAAGACTAACTCTCCCTGAGCAATGGCGACATGTTTCATCAAAACATAATCCTGCAGATGTGATTTCAAGAGGTCTTCAACCAAAAAATTTTACTTCATGTACACTATGGTTTTATGGTCCACTCTTCCTACATGGTCAAGAAGATATGTGGCCAGCAAAATATTCCAAAAATCTGGCAATTACAGGAGACACAGAAAGAAAACGAAAGATACCAACTGTAGCAGCAGCAACTTATGATTGTGATCAGAATATGATTTATAAGATCAATCATGGAAATTCATTCAGTACACTCCAGCGGATAACTGCATATATCCTACGTTTCTGCAAACATACTAGAAACAAAGAGACTATAAGACAAGACGATATCCATTTAACTACTCGAGAATTAGAAGATGCACTATTCGTGATAATTCAAGCAATGCAGGCATTCGATTTTAAAGATGAAATCAGTGACCTGCAGAAATACAAGGAATCCAAGCGTAATAGCCATTTCTCTAGCCTGTCTCCATTTCTGGATGACAAGGGAATCGTTCGAGTCGGAGGTCGACTAGACTCCGGATTACTTCCATTTGATACCAAACATCCCATGCTTCTACCATACAACAATCCATTGGCAAAACTATTGATGCAAGAAGTTCACGAAAAACATAAACACTGTGGTCCTCAGACGTTACTTGCTCAGATGAGGCAAAGATTTTGGCCAGTAAAGGGAAAAATTATGGCTCGATCAATCGTTCATCACTGTGTTAAATGCACAAGAGCTAAACCACAACTAATTCAACAAGTAATGGGAAGTCTACCAGCACCAAGAATCACACCGGCAAGACCCTTCATCAACTCAGGAGTAGACTACTGTGGACCATTTTGGATTCATTATAAAATTCGTGGCAAGCGACCTCAAAAGGCTTATGTGGCGATTTTCTGTTGTTTCGTCACAAAGGCAGTACATATAGAACTTGTAAGCGATCTAACTACCGAATCGTTTCTCGGAGCACTGAAACGTTTTATCGGTCGCAGAGGACACTGTCAAAACATATATTGTGATAACGCAACAAATTTTGTTGGAGCAAATAACCAACTGGCTGAATTATATGATACAATCTACTCAGAAGGTGCACGTGAAGCCATAACAAAAGAATGCAGTGGTCATGCAATACAATTCAACTTCATTCCGCCCAGGGCACCTCACTTCGGAGGACTGTGGGAAGCAGCAGTCAAATCTGCAAAACATCTCTTAAAAAGGAGTGTTTCTACAGCTTCCTTAACATATGAAGAATTGGAAACTGTTCTTGTTGGAATTGAAGCGATCTTAAACTCAAGGCCATTAACACCACTATCAAGCGATCCTAATGATCTTACTGCCTTAACTCCCGGACACTTCCTCATTGGGGAACCTTTAACTGCCAAAACTGACGTGAATGCAATCCCCATGAAACAGACATTACTATCAAGATGGAATCTTGTGTCCCATCTAAAAAACGAATTCTGGAAAAGATGGTCACAAGAATATCTTCAAGAACTTCAGTATCGGTACAAGTGGAAGGAATGCTCCTCAAACATAAAGGTAGGAGATATGGTCATAATAAAGGAAGACAACGTTCCTTCACTTCAGTGGCCTCTGGGTAGAATCGTTAAAACATTCCAAGGTAATGATGGCGCAGTAAGAGTTGTAGAAGTAAGAACAGCATCTGGGGTTTGGAAGCGCCCAATCCACCGATTAGCTCCATTACCAGTCGAGGAGGAAGTGGACGATATAACTCGTGCGGACGATAAAAACAACACTAAATCATCAGAAAATGAGATACCTACTAAAAGAAGAAAAACATCGACTGCTATGGGTATTACATCATTGTTAACAATTCTCCTAATTATTCCATTAGTAATGAGTGATGAAATCCAGATCAACAAATTTAAACCAAATCTCGGAATACATTTCGAAGAAATTGGAACAGCAAAAATAGCAACAAGTGAATGGAACTTTATAATACATTATAACTTAGATCCATTATTAGAAGAATATACAGCATTTGCCAACGGAACACTGACGTTGAACCACTTGTGCCAACAAATGCAACACAAAAACCAGTGGCTATATTTCACAAGATATCCATCTCGACTTACTGCGATTTGCGGAAGAAGAAACCTACAAATGGACTTAGAGGGTTCCGGAATATTAACACTTCAATCAGGATGTATATTGAAACAAAATCACATTACCATCGAGGGACATAACGTATACTCCACAAAATTACAGACGTCCTACATCAGCTTCGGCAATATCTCTGAAATATCAACACCAATGCATCATGAGTCATTACTTCAAACTTTTAATAGCACTCATTACAATATTCAACTAAAAAACCTAACTGACCTGCACAAAATAATCGCTGATCAAGAAATTCTCGAATTACCTCATAAGCTCCAACTACACACTTATCATAGCTCTGCAATCGGATATTTAGCACTGCTATTGATAATTATAATAATCACCTATCTTATATGGAAACGAAAATCAGGAAGATCAGCTGGTATCTCTATGAAACCAACTCCATCACCTCGACATACGAAACCAGAATCAGAGTTCATCGTCACAGTCACCTAGATAGTTGAACCATCGTTCAACGCGGGGGAGAATGTCTAAGTCGACAATATAAACATTTTGAATAATACAACAAGCACCCAGTTAATCGTTGGTATGCATCATCAGCAGTTAGAGCGAGTGGAAGTTGACCCACTGACGAATGCTATCGTAGCCGCATTGCATTGGCGTTGCTGTTGATTATTATTTTTATTTATTTTTACATTTTGTTTATGTTGTTATGGTTTCATTATTGGTTTTGTAATAAATTTTAATATTGTAAGTTCTGTATGTAATGTATGTCAAATAAGTAAATGTAATTGTTAATGTAAGCAAAATGTATGTATAAATAGACTTAATCATTTTTAATAAAGTATCATTCATTTATTGAAGGTAATTCAGTGTTCATTCTTTGATCTTATTGTTTCTCATTGTGAACAAGTTCAAGTGCTTGTTTCACTCCTCAAATAAATAAAATCAAGTTAATGTGCTTGATTTGTATCAATTTAGACAAACGAGTCTAAACAACTACTTAAAACTAGAACAACCACAGCAGCAAATCTAACTATCTAACGTTTTGTTTTTCATATTTTGTTGTCTTTTTTTTTATTCATTTATTTTTTTGTATTTTTTTTTGTTCTTTTTTTTTCGTTTTTTTGTATTTTTTGTGTATATTTTGTTTGTATTTTTTTTTTTTTTTTTGTGCCACCATGCCTATTCTACTTAAAACTAAACCCTAAAACTATAAAACAAGTATGTAAGCCGGCCAAGGCTTAAAACCCCATCCCGACTACCCACTATCAAGTGCCGATTGAAGCCACCAAAACTGGTTCTCCTGCTTCACCCTATCAGTTCGGTCCCGTTCGGACACAGCCCTACTGAACCGAAGGAGCTCTGCTCCGCCTTGTGCCATGACGTCCCGATTGTACAGGAGTCGCCTATCCACGGTTCGTCGTCTGACGTGGTAGATTAGTGGAACTGCCAATCTATCCTGTATCAGACCGCATCTGTTTAAAAAGAGGAATGCCTCTGGTGGAATGAAGCCGCCCAAGCGTGCACTCTCAAAATACTCGTCGTTCGGATAGAACGCCCCGAAAATTAAATTGTTGGTCGAAGACATAGCTCTTGCAATGTGACCTCGAACGAGTTTTATCACGAAATTGTCAATTCTGTTGATTCGAGCCCCGTTGTATAGGACCTCGTTGGAATAGTAATGCACGTAAGAAGATTCGGCTGTTCGATATAAGCCGGTACAACGTCGTAAACACTGCCGCTCGAACACTCGAAACTTCTCCATCTGGGAAGGGGCAACGTTGAACCACACAGGACAACCATAAACGATCATCGGCCGTATGAGGGCCATGTAGCAAATTACCTTCACTCTGGGGTCAAGCCGACTGCTAAAAAACAGCCGTTTCGTCAGAGCAAAGGCTCCTCTGGCCCTGGTCAGAGCAGCATTTATATGTCTGTCGAAATATAAATACTGATCTAACCAGATACCGAGGTACTTCACTACACTTTTGCTCGCTAATGGGTGCCCGTGAAGATCAACGATAACCATCTTGCGCCAATTCTTGCACGTATCCCTCGTGGCCCTAGCCAACGGAGTCCGGAACAGAATTGTCTCCGACTTCTGGACATTTATTTTCAGTTTCCAGTCGTCGCAATATCGCTGAATCTTGTAGAAATCACGCTGCAAGAGAATTCTAATAACCTCAACCTTTCGGGCCGTTCTGTACGCAATTAGATCGTCGGCGTACGCAATTGCATTTGTAAGACTACCTATCAGATCGCTGGTGTAAATGCTGAAGAGAATCGGCGAATTCACCGCTCCCTGTTGAAGACCATTTTTAATTAAGAATGTTGTGGTAGAAGTTATGTACATTGCCACTTTTGACAACAAACTTTCTACCGTTAAGCATATCATAAAGTATATACAACAATGGTTTGCTTATGCCAAGCCTGCTCAGTTTTAGGTAAAGACCTTCTAACCATACGGTGTCAAAGGCCTTTTCCAAATCAACCAGAACAGCACCTGTGCATTGTTGTTTTGATTTGTTCCATTGGATATCAGAAACGAGTTTAGACGCAGCATGAATTGTGTCATGACCCGCCTTGAACCCGAACTGTTTATCCGGAATTATTTTGTTGTCCGCAGCCCACTTAGTCAGAGCCCTATTGATTATCTTTTCGAAAACTTTGCTGATGCTCGGAAGAAGACTTATCGACCGAAGATTTGACGGGTTGGAGTTGTCCTTTCCCTTTTTCGGGAGAGGATGAACCACAGCGGTCTTCCAATGCACTGGATAATATGCATTATTCAGTGCATTGTTAAAGAGTGTGGTGTAAATGTCGATTGCCTCCATCGGTAAATGTCTTAGTACAACGTTGGATATACCGTCGACACCTGCTGACTTTTTGTTTTTTATTGAGTTGAAGATGAGCTGAAGCTCAACCTTCGTCACTAACAAGGGACTTGGACCCGTTTGCTCGGCGATTATGGCATTTGCCAAGGAATCGTCATTGAACCGCATGAAACCGCGGTTCTCAGATCGCCATTGTGTCATATCATTTCGAAGGTAAAAATGATTAAGTAGGGCTCTGTTCTCCAGGTCGTGGTTGGGGCGAATGCTAACATTCACCTTGTACACTTGCTGGAAAGCAGCTCCCACCGCCTCCACTTTTTCTGTCGGATCTTCAATTATAAAAAAGTCATCGTCAAAGATGGCTTCTTCTGGATCTATTTGCGCTGTCCTGAGTACGTTTGTGTTCTCTTCAGTTCTTTGGAGTTTCAGACACGGAAGGTCATTGTCGTTCTTTTTCCTAAATATCTTGTTGATTTTAGGGAACATACCAGGGTCACTTGAATTAACTGACCGGATCTTACGGTCCCAGTACTTGTTAATTGATAGCCTGTAGTTCTCCTTAATCAACAGATTGACATTTTTTATTGACGACTTCAGTGTCCTAACCTCCAAGTCGTGTGGGTCTGTCAGTCGTCTGTACAAGTTTTTAGTCTTGTCAGTAAGCCACTCTTGTGCCTACGTAGTGCGTCAATAGTCGCGTTTCTGTAAGCGTCCATTTGGTCCCGTTCTTTGTACTTTGGTATTGTCCGTTCCATCGTTCGTTTTATTGTTTCGTCCATCTGTTGTAAATGTTGGTCAATTTCTGTATTTGTCAGGTTTCTGTTGTTTGGTGGGGCTATGTCACTCGAACGAAGTTCTCTCGCTAGGGCGTTGGTGAAACGAGGCCAGCGCATCTTACTGTAATTGTAAGAATGCGTTGCAACGTATTCCTCCAACTCCACGCGTTCGTTCGGAATCTGCATAACAGCAGCCAGTCCGCAGTGATCACTGTCGTACTCGACTGTCTGTAAGCAGTTTCGAGGGTGATTACCCACTTTGTCTGTAACTGTCAGTCTGGTGTCGTACAGTAAAAGATCCAGAAAGGAACCGCTTCTTGGATACGATGGCTTTTCCGTAGCCAGCAGGTCGACGCCATATTCAACGCTGTAAAGATTCATCATGTTCGGACGCCACCTCCACTAGGCTGCCGATTCTTTAGATAAAAAGGGGCACACTGCCTTCTTAATCGCAAAACACTACAAATGCACTTCTACTTTTTTTAATTTAAATTTAGCTGCTACTCACTTCTTCACTGTGCGGAAGTCAAAGAACGACTGAATTTTTCACTTCTAATTACCAATTTAGAGCTTTTAAAAAAAAAATTGAATTTAAGGTAATAAAAAAAATGAATTTACGTTAAATACAAAAAAAAATAAAACGAATTAAAAAAAAATTAATTTCTTTGGTTTTGGTGGGGACTCGAACCCTGAACTTCTGTTTGGAGCCTTGGAGTTGAGCGGCGGCTTAACCTTCAGGACTACGGTGGCTATATTATTTTATGCAGACTAACTCCGCACTTATTTGACTGCCTAAATCCCTACAAATGTCGTACTGGATAGGGGCGAAATCCTGCACTGCTCAAACTGTTTCGCTTCGGACTTTTTGTTATCGGTTTATTTTTCCGGGAATCGGGATGAATATATCGGACAGCCGTTATTTCTGACTGCCAATTCAAATTCTATTTAAAAAAAAGGAATCACTAACCATTTAAAAAAATTATTAACTTATTCTTACCGATAATTTTATTGAAACACTGCTTATATGGACGTTTTGTAAGGCAATTCACACTTCTTTTTTTTTTTTCTTTTAATTTTCAGGATTCTTCCCGAGGAATATTTTAACCTTTTATAAAAAAAAATAGACTATACCAGAATATACAACTTTCAGAGTAAAAAAATCTTACGTAGGTAATGCCGACAAAGAAAATCAAGTTTCTTTGTTTCAAACAAACTAGAGTATTGGGCAAGATTGCGTTAGTTGAACGTTTAATCTCTTGAACGGTTTAAAAGTTATTAAATTATCGACCTACGCCTTTGTTCTTAATTTCTCTTTCTCTGACTTTGCAGCCACCCAACGAAAGGAAATCCTGCAAATCCCCTCTTTCCAGGATCATTGACTCAATAGATATTAATATTTAATTTTTGAGTTCAAGCTTTTCAAAATTCACTCGAGTTCCTATTTAACTCGAATTCGACCTCTCTTTGAGTTGCTGCTCAGACCGCACTCTTAGGCTTAGGAAAGAAAAAATTGCTACCGTAATAAGTTTTTCTTGTTTTTTTTTATTCATATATATTATCTGTCTCAATCTGCTCGTTCAACTCTCACTCATTCTTACTAATGTTTATAAACATAATGAAGTACCTAATAATGTCATCCTAAAAGTCATCTTTAAATACAAATCATAAACATTTGTCTTACATATATTCATGTCGTCGTCAGTGCCGTGCGCAGCCTTTTTTTTTATGCCAAAAAATATTCAAATAAATATTTCGGTTACAGGGCTTTGCCTTTTCCAGGTATAACGATATCTGGAATAGGCAAATGAACCCACGGGCTTTCGTATCGGTCGGTAGTGACTGAGACGGTTAAATAGCTGCACCTAATAACCAGCAGTGCATATACAGAAAATATCCCTGCACTACAGCAAGCTAACAAAAAAAAAATATGTAAATAAAAAAAGTTTGTTTACCAATAAAAACGGGCATTTTACCGTCGGGTAAACGAATTGTTTTGCCGTCGGCAAAACATTGATGCTATTTGTGTAGCTCGTATTTTTTTGTAACTAAGTATATCGTGCGTTATTCATATATTTTTGAAATTCTTTTAGGTAGTGAAGTATGAGATAAATAAAATCTAATATAATAGAACGAGGTAAAATTAATTCTTATTCATCGCAGGTGTAAATATGAAATAACTTAAGGCAAATGGTCGTTAGTCTTAATAAACGTGGGTCGCGAACCCATTTAACTAGCCGGGCAGCATTAAAGTTACCTCAGATAAGTTAAACAAAATTTTATGCAATTTTAAATCGTTGCTTTGTGGCTTGTTTTGGTTTTATTTCTGCAAGATAATCACTGTCTTATGTCTTTGGCATGGAAAATGCCTATGGGTTTCCCTGCGCGCGTTTCTAATTCGTACATGCAATTGCCTACTTTTCTTCGTACGCGGGATTTAACAAATTTTGGCAGCAGTTTAGCATTAATTCCCTGGCCGAAACTGCTTTGGGCAAAATTTCGATGAAACACTTCTTGGCCTTCACGATAAACCACCGGTTTTGACCGAGAATTGTATGTATTTTTAGACTTAACGTATGCCCTTCGTAAATTTTCCGACAACTTCTGTCTGGCAAGTACGGTTTTCAGCTCGGCAGGCGAAACTAACATTTCCGAATCTTGTAAAGCGTTCAAATCTCGTAGTATCCTATAAGCAGAACCATACGATATCATGTTTTGACCAAAAAGAGCAAAATACGGTTGGCAACCCAACGAATCGTATATATCAGAACGTATGGCACAAGCAATGCTTGATAAATGGACATCCCAATCATTTTGCTCTTTGGATATCAACACTCTTAGTTTACTTAAAACGCTTCGATTAACCCTTTCGGAAATGTTGGCCTGTGGAGAATACAACGCCGTACGCCCATGCTTTATGCCATAGTCTGCCAATAAGTTCTTAAACTCATTGGAAACGAACTGACGTCCGTTGTCGGAATGAATAAACTCCGGGGTCCCGAAAGTATGAAATATTTCTCCCTCTAAGAACTGCGCTACCCTAGAAGCAGTAGCCTTAGGCATTGCCTTTAAAAATGCGAATTTAGTGAAGTGGTCTACTACAACGAAAACATACGCGTTTCCTCGCTTCGTACGCGGATATAGTCCCAAGAAGTCGACATAAAGTCGTTGAATAGGCCTTTCCGTCACAATCTGCTTGGTGATAGGTGGACGAAGAATCGCGTTAGGAGCCTTTACCATTTTACAGATTTCGCAATCACTGTGTGTCCTTACTGGTGGCACCTTCTCCTTCTTGGGCTGTGGTTGTTTCTGGTGTTGCTGCTGCTGTTGTTTTTAGTGCTGCTGTTTTTGCTGCTGCTGTTTCTGCTGCTGCTGCTGTTTCTGCTGCTGTTGTTGCTGCTGCTGTTGTTTTTGCTGCTGTTGTTGCTGCTGCATTGATTTAGTTGAGGTCGATGGGCCCTCAACATTTGGGCCTGTCACTGCTGATGGCGGTTTTTTCTTTTGCTCCGCTCCTGTGTTTTTGGTAGCGGGCTTGGGTTGTGGTTGTTTTTGCTGCTGTGGTTGTTGTTTTTGCTGCTGTTGTTTTTGCTGCTGTTGTTTTTGTTGCAGTTGCCGTTGCGCTACCTCTTGCTGTCGGCGCGCTTCCTGCTTTATCTTAAGTTGGCTGAGGAGTGGCTCTATTTGCTCCTTTAGCTTTTTTAAGTCCCCTTCATATTTTCTGATTTCGGCCTGTTTAGTTTGCAGGGCCTCCATCAGTTGATTTTCTTCTTGGAGGATTTGGTCCACCTCCACCTCCAACGATTTATTTGCTGACGGTTCTGGCTCCGATAGGATCTTGTTCCTATATTTCGGAGACCTAAACTGCCCTTCTCCTCCCTCTGAGCCGTAATCGGGGCTCCCAGAGTCGTCACTCTCTGAGGTCTCATGGTCTGACGTCACGCCTTTGGTTTTCTGCTGCATTTTTGTTTTATTTATTTTCCTCTTAGCAGGATTGGTTCTTTGCACTAAGTTGGGAGTTTGCCTTTTCCTCTTTGTTATTGTCCACTGGTCCGTTGCATGGTCCGATGATGTTTCGGTGATTTTGGGTACCGCTGCTGGCACCACAGTAACATCACCTGATGTATTGGCAGAGGTATCTTTCGATACCCCTGCTTTTCTCTCCTTCTCCATTTGCTTTTTTTCCCAATCTATAAAATCAACGATTTCACGATTGTGAAAAAAAGCTTCAATATTTTTGGTGTCCTCCACCCGGGATTCGAACCCACGACCCTTGGAGCTGTGTTCGGACGACACTTTTTTTTTTTTTTTTTTTTTTTTAAATCATTTTTATTACTTCAATCTTAAATCTATCTTAAAGCTAGACAAAAATTCATAAAACTAGCCTAACTAACCATAACTTACAACTAACTTACTGCTCCCATACGGACGGTCTAAGTTAAACAATAATACTTAATGCTAATGCCTTTCGGCCCTAAGATCTATTTAACTTAAATTCAATTTTATTTATTTTTGTATTCATTAGGAAATTTAGAAAAAAACTAATGTCGATATCCTTTTTTATTTTTACTTAAAAAACTACTTAAAATAAGGTCCTTAATATAAAACTTAAGGCTAACTAAAACTACCTATTCTACCTATAAACTACTTAAAACTAGAACAACCACAGCAGCAAATCTAACTATCTAACGTTTTGTTTTTCATATTTTGTTGTCTTTTTTTTTATTCATTTATTTTTTTTTATTTTTTTTGTTCTTTTTTTTTCGTTTTTTTTTGTATTTTTTGTGTATATTTTGTTTGTATTTTTTTTTTTTTTTTTTGTGCCACCATGCCTATTCTACTTAAAACTAAACCCTAAAACTATAAAACAAGTATGTAAGCCGGCCAAGGCTTAAAACCCCATCCCGACTACCCACTATCAAGTGCCGATTGAAGCCACCAAAACTGGTTCTCCTGCTTCACCCTATCAGTTCGGTCCCGTTCGGACACAGCCCTACTGAACCGAAGGAGCTCTGCTCCGCCTTGTGCCATGACGTCCCGATTGTACAGGAGTCGCCTATCCACGGTTCGTCGTCTGACGTGGTAGATTAGTGGAACTGCCAATCTATCCTGTATCAGACCGCATCTGTTTAAAAAGAGGAATGCCTCTGGTGGAATGAAGCCGCCCAAGCGTGCACTCTCAAAATACTCGTCGTTCGGATAGAACGCCCCGAAAATTAAATTGTTGGTCGAAGACATAGCTCTTGCAATGTGACCTCGAACGAGTTTTATCACGAAATTGTCAATTCTGTTGATTCGAGCCCCGTTGTATAGGACCTCGTTGGAATAGTAATGCACGTAAGAAGATTCGGCTGTTCGATATAAGCCGGTACAGCGTCGTAAACACTGCCGCTCGAACACTCGAAACTTCTCCATCTGGGAAGGGGCAACGTTGAACCACACAGGACAACCATAAACGATCATCGGCCGTATGAGGGCCATGTAGCAAATTACCTTCACTCTGGGGTCAAGCCGACTGCTAAAAAACAGCCGTTTCGTCAGAGCAAAGGCTCCTCTGGCCCTGGTCAGAGCAGCATTTATATTTCTGTCGAAATATAAATACTGATCTAACCAGATACCGAGGTACTTCACTACACTTTTGCTCGCTAATGGGTGCCCGTGAAGATCAACGATAACCATCTTGCGCCAATTCTTGCACGTATCCCTCGTGGCCCTAGCCAACGGAGTCCGGAACAGAATTGTCTCCGACTTCTGGACATTTATTTTCAGTTTCCAGTCGTCGCAATATCGCTGAATCTTGTCGAAATCACGCTGCAAGAGAATTCTAATAACCTCAACTTTTCGGGCCGTTCTGTACGCAATTAGATCGTCGGCGTACGCAATTGCATTTGTAAGACTACCTATCAGATCGCTGGTGTAAATGCTGAAGAGAATCGGCGAATTCACCGCTCCCTGTTGAAGACCATTTTTAATTAAGAATGTTGTGGTAGAAGTTATGTACATTGCCACTTTTGACAACAAACTTTCTACCGTTAAGCATATCATAAAGTATATACAACAATGGTTTGCTTATGCCAAGCCTGCTCAGTTTTAGGTAAAGACCTTCTAACCATACGGTGTCAAAGGCCTTTTCCAAATCAACCAGAACAGCACCTGTGCATTGTTGTTTTGATTTGTTCCATTGGATATCAGAAACGAGTTTAGACGCAGCATGAATTGTGTCATGACCCGCCTTGAACCCGAACTGTTTATCCGGAATTATTTTGTTGTCCGCAGCCCACTTAGTCAGAGCCCTATTGATTATCTTTTCGAAAACTTTGCTGATGCTCGGAAGAAGACTTATCGACCGAAGATTTGACGGGTTGGAGTTGTCCTTTCCCTTTTTCGGGAGAGGATGAACCACAGCGGTCTTCCAATGCACTGGATAATATGCATTATTCAGTGCATTGTTAAAGAGTGTGGTGTAAATGTCGATTGCCTCCATCGGTAAATGTCTTAGTACAACGTTGGATATACCGTCGACACCTGCTGACTTTTTGTTTTTTATTGAGTTGAAGATGAGCTGAAGCTCAACCTTCGTCACTAACAAGGGACTTGGACCCGTTTGCTCGGCGATTATGGCATTTGCCAAGGAATCGTCATTGAACCGCATGAAACCGCGGTTCTCAGATCGCCATTGTGTCATATCATTTCGAAGGTAAAAATGATTAAGTAGGGCTCTGTTCTCCAGGTCGTGGTTGGGGCGAATGCTAACATTCACCTTGTACACTTGCTGGAAAGCAGCTCCCACCGCCTCCACTTTTTCCTTCGGATCTTCAATTATAAAAAAGTCATCGTCAAAGATGGCTTCTTCTGGATCTATTTGCGCTGTCCTGAGTACGTTTGTGTTCTCTTCAGTTCTTTGGAGTTTCAGACACGGAAGGTCATTGTCGTTCTTTTTCCTAAATATCTTGTTGATTTTAGGGAACATACCAGGGTCACTTGAATTAACTGACCGGATCTTACGGTCCCAGTACTTGTTAATTGATAGCCTGTAGTTCTCCTTAATCAACAGATTGACATTTTTTATTGACGACTTCAGTGTCCTAACCTCCAAGTCGTGTGGGTCTGTCAGTCGTCTGTACAAGTTTTTGAGTCTTGTCAGTAAGCCACTCTTGTGCCTACGTAGTGCGTCAATAGTCGCGTTTCTGTAAGCGTCCATTTGGTCCCGTTCTTTGTACTTTGGTATTGTCCGTTCCATCGTTCGTTTTATTGTTTCGTCCATCTGTTGTAAATGTTGGTCAATTTCTGTATTTGTCAGGTTTCTGTTGTTTGGTGGGGCTATGTCACTCGAACGAAGTTCTCTCGCTAGGGCGTTGGTGAAACGAGGCCAGCGCATCTTACTGTAATTGTAAGAATGCGTTGCAACGTATTCCTCCAACTCCACGCGTTCGTTCGGAATCTGCATAACAGCAGCCAGTCCGCAGTGATCACTGTCGTACTCGACTGTCTGTAAGCAGTTTCGAGGGTGATTACCCACTTTGTCTGTAACTGTCAGTCTGGTGTCGTACAGTAAAAGATCCAGAAAGGAACCGCTTCTTGGATACGATGGCTTTTCCGTAGCCAGCAGGTCGACGCCATATTCAACGCTGTAAAGATTCATCATGTTCGGACGCCACCTCCACTAGGCTGCCGATTCTTTAGATAAAAAGGGGCACACTGCCTTCTTAATCGCAAAACACTACAAATGCACTTCTACTTTTTTTAATTTAAATTTAGCTGCTACTCACTTCTTCACTGTGCGGAAGTCAAAGAACGACTGAATTTTTCACTTCTAATTACCAATTTAGAGCTTTTAAAAAAAAAATTGAATTTAAGGTAATAAAAAAAATGAATTTACGTTAAATACAAAAAAAAATAAAACGAATTAAAAAAAAATTAATTTCTTTGGTTTTGGTGGGGACTCGAACCCTGAACCTCTGTTTGGAGCCTTGGAGTTGAGCGGCGGCTTAACCTTTTTTTTTTTTTTTTTTTTTTTCAAATTCATTTTTATTAATTCCATCTTAAATCTATCTTAAAGCTAGACAAAAATTCATAAAACTAGCCTAATTAACCATAACTTACAACTAACTTACTGGTCCCATACGGACACTCTAAGTTAAACAATAATACTTAATGCTAATGCCTTTCGGCCCTAAGATCTATTTTAACTTCAATTCAATTTTATTTATTTTTGTATTCATTAGAAAATTTAAAAAAAACTAATGTCAATATCCTTTTTTATTTTTACTTAAAAACTACTTAAAATAAGGTCCTTAATATAAAACTTAAAGCTAACTAAAACTACCTTTTCTACCTATAACCTACTTAAAACTAGAACAACCACAGCAGCAAATCTAACTATCTAACGTTTTTTGTTTTTCATATTTTGTCTTTTTTTTGTATTTTTTTTATTATTCCATGTTTTTTTTTTTTTTTTAATTTTTAATTTTTTTTTTTTTGTATTTGTTTGTATTTTTTGTATTTTTTTTTTGTATGTTTTTTTTTTTTTTTTTTTTTGTGCCACCATGCCTATTCTACTTAAAACTAAACCCTAAAACTATAAAACAAGTATGTAAGCCGGCCAAGGCTTAAAACCTCATCCCGACTACCCACTATCAAGTGCCGATTGAAGCCACCAAAACTGGCTCTCCTGCTTCACCCTATCAGTTCGGTCCGGTTCGGACACAGCCCTACTGAACCGAAGGAGCTCTGCTCCGCCTTGTGCCATGACGTCCCGATTATACAGGAGTCGCCTATCCACGGTTCGTCGTCTGACGTGGTAGATTAACGGAACTGCCAATCTATCCTGTATCAGACCGCATCTGTCTAAAAAGAGGAATGCCTCTGGTGGAATGAAGCCGCTCAAGCGTGCACTTTCAAAATACTCGTCGTTCGGATAGAACGCCCCGAAAATTAAATTGTTGGTCGAAGACATAGCTCTTGCAATGTGACCTCGAACGAGTTTTATCACGAAATTGTCAATTCTGTTGATTTGAGCCCCGTTGTATAGGACCTCGTTGGAATAGTAGTGCACGTAAGAAGATTCGGCTGTTCGATATAAGCCGGTACAGCGTCGTAAACACTGCCGCTCGAACACCCGAAACTTCTCCATCTGGGAAGGGGCAACGTTGAACCACACAGGACAACCATAAACGATCATCGGCCGTATGAGGGCCATGTAGCAAATTACCTTCACTCTGGGGTCAAGCCGACTGCTAAAAAACAGCTGTTTCGTCAGAGCGAAGGCTCCTCTGGCCCTGGTCAGAGCAGCATTTATATGTCTGTCGAAATATAAATACTGATCTAACCAGATACCGAGGTACTTCACTACACTTTTGCTCGCTAATGGCTGCCCGTGAAGATCAACGATAACCATCTTGCGCCAATTCTTGCACGTATCCCTCGTGGCCCTAGCCAACGGAGTCCGGAACAGAATTGTCTCCGACTTCTGGACATTTATTTTCAGTTTCCAGTCGTCGCAATATCGCTGAATCTTGTCGAAATCACGCTGCAAGAGAATTCTAATAACCTCAACCTTTCGGGCCGTTCTGTACGCAATTAGATCGTCGGCGTACGCAATTGCCTTTGTAAGACTACCTATCAGATCGCTGGTGTAAATGCTGAAGAGAATCGGCGAATTCACCGCTCCCTGTTGAAGACCATTTTTAATTAAGAATGTTGTGGTAGAAGTTACATTGCCACTTTTGACAACAAACTTTCTACCGTTAAGCATATCATAAAGTATATACAACAATGGCTTGCTTATGCCAAGCCTGCTCAGTTTTAGGTAAAGACCCTCTAACCATACGGTGTCAAAGGCCTTTTCCAAATCAACCAGAACAGCACCTGTGCATTGTTGTTTTGTTTTATTCCATTGGATATCAGAAACGAGTTTAGACGCAGCATGAATTGTGTCATGACCCGCCTTGAACCCGAACTGTTTATCCGGAATTATTTTGTTGTCCGCAGCCCACTTAGTCAGAGCCCTATTGATGATCTTTTCGAAAACTTTGCTGATGCTCGGAAGAAGACTTATCGACCGAAGATTTGACGGGTTGGAGTTGTCCTTTCCCTTTTTCGGGAGAGGATGAACCACAGCGGTCTTCCAATGCACTGGATAATATGCATTATTCAGTGCATTATTGAAGAGTGTGGTGTAAATGTCAATTGCCTCCATCGGTAAATGTCTTAGTACAACGTTGGATATACCATCGACACCTGCTGACTTTTTATTTTTTATTGAGTTGAAGATGAGCTGAAGCTCAACCTTCGTCACTAACAAGGGACTTGGTCCCGTTTGCTCGGCGATTATGGCATTTGCCAAGGAATCGTCATCGAACCGCATAAAACCGCGGTTCTCAGATCGCCATTGTGTTATATCATTTCGAAGGTAAAAATGATTAAGTAGGGCTCTGTTTTCCAGGTCGTGGTTGGGGCGAATGCAAGCATTCACCTTGTACACTTGCTGGAAAGCAGCTCCCACCGTCTCCACTTTCTCCTTCGGATCTTCAATTATAAAAAAGTCATCGTCAAAGATGGCTTCTTCTGGATCTATTTGCGCTGTCATGAGTACGTCTCTGTTCTCTTCAGTTCTTTGGAGTTTCAGACACGGAAGGTCATTGTCGTTCTTTTTCCTAAATATCTTGTTGATTTTAGGGAACATACCAGGGTCACTGGAATTAACAGACCGGATCTTGCGGTCCCAGTACTTGTTAATTGATAACCTGTAGTTCTCCTTAATCAACAGATTGACATTTTTTATTGACGACTTCAGTGTCCTAACCTCCAAGTCGTGTGGGTCTGTAAGTCGTCTGTACAAGTTTTTGAGTCTTGTCAGTAAGCTACTCTTGTGCTTACGCAGTGCGTCAATAGTCGCGTTTCTGTAAGCGTCCATTTGGTCCCGTTCTTTGTACTTCGGTATTGTCCGTTCCATTGTTCGTTTTATTGTTTCGTCCATCTGTTGTAAATGTTGGTCAATTTCTGTATTTGTCAGGTTTCTGTTGTTTGGTGGGGCTATGTCACTCGAACGAAGTTCTCTCGCTAAGGCGTTGGTGAAACGAGGCCAGCGCATCTTACTGTAATTGTAAGAATGCGTTGGAACGTATTCCTCCAACTCCACGCGTTCGTTCGGAATCTGCATTACAGCAGCCAGTCCGCAGTGATCACTGTCGTACTCGACTGTCTGTAAGCAGTTTCGAGGATGATTACCCACTTTGTCTGTAATTGTCAGTCTTGTGTCGTACAGCAAAAGATCAAGAAAGGAGTCACTTCTTGGATACGATGGCTTTTCAGTAGCCAGCAGGTCGACGCCATATTCAACGCTGTAAAGATTCATCAAATTAAAAAGATGGTTACCTCTGGGATTACTATGTTGATTTCCCCAATCTTCATGTTTTGCGTTCAAATCACCGGCCAAGATGAAATAGTTTTCTTCCAAGCTCAGTTTCAGTTCCCTAAAAAGAATCTCGAGTTCTGAAGCAAAGTATGTAACCTGCGGAGCTCCAGCCGCATAAGCCGCAATCATATACATCCGCTTCCCTTGAGAGAGAGAGATGCATACAACGCAAACTTCTAGCGTCTTGAGCTTTCGCAATTCATTGTTGTATATGACCTTATAATTAATGCCTTTTCGTATAAAGAGAGCGACACCACCCCCTTGAGTGGAGTCGGGCCGGTCTCTTCTTACGATATTGTAATTTTTATGAGTCAATTTGTGTTTGTGGTTAAGCTTAGTTTCGCTAGCCATAAACACATCGGGACTGTAGTCTTTCATCAATTGGAACATATTGGCTCTTCGTTCAATCCTAATCAGTGAATTTACATTCACAGCTAGGACTTTTAGGCGCGTCTCCGGCAGCGCGCCCATTATGGTCTAAATTGCGCCAGGCCAGGCAACAAAGAGTAGAGATGGTCTACCCTTTTGCCTTGCTCCTTTATCTGACTTTGCAGTCCTGTAAGTTGACCTTGAATGTTCAACAACAAGGCTACAATGTCAGGCTGCACCTCTGGTGCCTTAGGCACAGGGGCCTTTGGGGCAACCGTTGGTGGAGCCTGTCTCGTGTTCCCATTCCCTGACGCCATTTGGGCGTAGGAAAATTTGGGATCCACGAATTTTTGTGTAGGAGCCTGTCGAACTGTTCGACTTTCTTCGGCTTTTTGACTGGCCTGTTTTTGTTTCATTATTTGGACCTTAGGGCAACCCCTATAGCTAGCCGGGTGCCCTTGGTTTCCACAAAGGACACACTTGAGCTGGGTCAAATCCTCAACCCGCTCATTCCCCAGCTTGCACTCTCCCTCGTTGTGGGTTTCGGAGCACCTGACGCAGCGACACTGCAAATTGCAGTTGGCTCCGGCATGGCCAAACCTCTGGCACTTTGTACATTGTAAAATGTCGTCGTGCCTTTTTAATGTCTCCCAGTGTATGGCTGGATAGTCGAGGCATTTGATTTCCCTCAGACTCTCAAAACTACTTTGGGGCGATAATGTTACGAGGAACATTGGCAGCCTGTAACCCCCTCGCCTGGACTTCACCGTAGTGAAAGGCTTGACCCCGATAAAATCGAGATCATCATTGGCATTTTCAAGAAGCTCAGCTAAGAGCGCCTCCGGTTCCGTGCAGGAACTTATGCCCTTCAGAAGGACCGTCTTAAATTTTTCGCTTTTAGGCGTGTAGCTGAAGAACTCAGCTGTGGCCTCTTTTAGTAACCCTTTTACTAACTTGTAATCGGCCAGTGAGTAACACTGGACCCAATAATTTTTGTCTTTTTCGTTTAAAATTTTAATGAGAAATTTGCCCTTAGTGGCCGACTTACATACCTGTTTTATGTCGTCCAGGTCAACTCTGTGTGTCCTTATTGGTGGCACCTTCTCCTTCGGCTGTGGTTGTTTCTGGTGTTGCCGCTGTTGTTGCTGCTTCTGCTTCTGCTGTTGCTTCTGCTACTGCTGTTTCTGTTGCTGCTGCTGCCTTGGTTGTAGCTGTTCTTGTTGCTGCTGTTTTGCCTTAACCGAAGTCGATGGGCCCTCAGCAATTGGGCCTGTCGCTGCTGCTGGCGTCTTTTTGTTTTGCTCCGCTCCTGTGTATTTGGAAGCGGGCTTGGGTTGTGGTTGTTTTTGCTGCTGTGGTTGTTGTTGCTGTTGTTTTTGCTGCTGTTGTTTTTGCAGCTGTTGTTTTTGGTCTGCCTCTTTCTGTCGGCGCGCCTCTTGTTTCAGCTTTAGTGCACTGAGGAGGGGCTCTATTTCCTCCTTGAGCTTATTGAGGCTTTGCTCGTACTGGCTGATCTCTGCCTGTTTGACTTGCAGGGCCCTTACCAGTTCTCTTTCATCTTGGAGGTCCGCCTCTACCTCCAAAGCCTTCGTTGTCGGCGGGACTGGTTGTGCATCCGATAGGATTGAATCCATATTCGGAGGCCTGAAGAGCCCCTCTCCACCTTCGGACACGTATTCTGTCTTCTCAGACTCGGAGTAGTCTGAGAATTCGCTCTCAGTGGTAATTCCTACCTTACCACCCTCCATTTGCTTGCGCATATCAAGCCGCTTAGCGGCGTTAGCTCTCTCCACCTTGTTAGGGCTATGCTTCTTTAGCTTCCTTTTTTTGTTATTTGTTGCTGTTGTCCACTGGTCAGATGCCTGACCTGATGTTGTTGCGGTTGTTTGCGGTACCGCTGCTGGCACCACCGCAATATCGCCTGATGTGTTGGCAGAGGTATCTTTCGATACCCCTGCTCTTTTCTCTTTCTCCATTAATTTCTGTTCCCAACTAATAAAATCTACAATTTCTCTATTACGAAAAAAAGCTGATAGATTTTTTGTCGACTCCGGCTGGGACTCGAACCCGCGACCCTTGGTTTTGTTTCCGGACGCCATTTTTTTTTTGTTTTTTTTTTCATTTTTGTTAACTCAATCTTAAATCTATCTTAAAGCTAGACAAAAATTCATAAAACTAGCCTAATTAACCATAACTTACAACTAACTTACTGGTCCCATACGGACACTCTAAGTTAAACAATAATACTTAATGCTTATGCCTTTCGGCCCTAAGATCTATTTAACTTTTGATTTATTTTTTTTATTCATTAGAAAATTTCAAAAAAACTAATATCAATATCCTTTTTTATTTTTACTTAAAAACTACTTAAAATAAGGTCCTTATTATAAAACTTAAGGCTAACTAAAACTACCTATTCTACCTATAAGCTACTTAAAACTAGAACAACCACAGCAGCAAATCTAACTATCTAACGTTTTTTGTTTTTCATATTTTGTTGTCTTTTTTTTTTTATTTATTCCTTGTTTTTTTTAATTTTTTTTTGTATTTTTTTTGTATTTTCCTTTTTTGCTTTTTTTTTGTATTTTTTTGTTGTGCCACCATGCCTATTCTACTTAAAACTAAACCCTAAAACTATAAAACAAGTTTATAAGCCGGCCAAGACTTTAAACCCCATCCCGACTACCCACTATCGAGTGCCTATTGAAGCCACCAAAACTGGTTCTCCTGCTTCACCCTATCAGTTCGGTCCCGTTCGGACACAGCCCTACTGAACCGAAGGAGCTCTGCTCCGCCTTGTGCCATGACGTCCCGATTGTACAGGAGTCGCCTATCCACGGTTCGTCGTCTGACGTGGTAGATTAGCGGAACTGCCAATCTATCCTGTATCAGACCGCATCTGTCTAAAAAGAGGAATACCTCTGGTGGAATGAAGCCGCTCAAGCGTGCACTTTCAAAATACTCGTCGTTCGGATAGAACGCCCCGAAAATTAAATTGTTGGTCGAAGACATAGCTCTTGCAATGTGACCTCGAACGAGTTTTATCACGAAATTGTCAATTGTATTGATTCGAGTCCCGTTGTATAGGACCTCGTTGGAATAGTAGTGCACGTAAGAAGATTCGGCTGTTCGATATGAGCCAAAACACTCGAAACTTCTCCATCTGGGAAGGGGCAACGTTGAACCACACAGGACAACCATAAACGATCATCGGCCGTATAAGGGCCATGTAGCAAATTACCTTCACTCTGGGGTCAAGCCGACTGCTAAAAAACAGCCGTTTCGTCAGAGCAAAGGCTCCTCTGGCCCTGGTCAGAGCAGCATTTATATTTCTGTCGAAATATAAATACTGATCTAACCAGATACCGAGGTACTTCACTACACTTTTGCTCGCTAATGGGTGCCCGTGAAGATCAACGATAACCATCTTGCGCCAATTCTTGCACGTATCCCTCGTGGCCCTAGCCAACGGAGTCCGGAACAGAATTGTCTCCGACTTCTGGACATTTATTTTCAGTTTCCAGTCGTCGCAATATCGCTGAATCTTGTCGAAATCACGCTGCAAGAGAATTCTAATAACCTCAACCTTTCGGGCCGTTCTGTACGCAATTAGATCGTCGGCGTACGCAATTGCCTTTGTAAGACTACCTATCAGATCGCTGGTGTAAATGCTGAAGAGAATCGGCGAATTCACCGCTCCCTGTTGAAGACCATTTTTAATTAAGAATGTTGTGGTAGAAGTTACATTGCCACTTTTGACAACAAACTTTCTACCGTTAAGCATATCATAAAGTATATACAACAATGGCTTGCTTATGCCAAGCCTGCTCAGTTTTAGGTAAAGACCCTCTAACCATACGGTGTCAAAGGCCTTTTCCAAATCAACCAGAACAGCACCTGTGCATTGTTGTTTTGTTTTATTCCATTGGATATCAGAAACGAGTTTAGACGCAGCATGAATTGTGTCATGACCCGCCTTGAACCCGAACTGTTTATCCGGAATTATTTTGTTGTCCGCAGCCCACTTAGTCAGAGCCCTATTGATGATCTTTTCGAAAACTTTGCTGATGCTCGGAAGAAGACTTATCGACCGAAGATTTGACGGGTTGGAGTTGTCCTTTCCCTTTTTCGGGAGAGGATGAACCACAGCGGTCTTCCAATGCACTGGATAATATGCATTATTCAGTGCATTATTGAAGAGTGTGGTGTAAATGTCAATTGCCTCCATCGGTAAATGTCTTAGTACAACGTTGGATATACCATCGACACCTGCTGACTTTTTATTTTTTATTGAGTTGAAGATGAGCTGAAGCTCAACCTTCGTCACTAACAAGGGACTTGGTCCCGTTTGCTCGGCGATTATGGCATTTGCCAAGGAATCGTCATCGAACCGCATAAAACCGCGGTTCTCAGATCGCCATTGTGTTATATCATTTCGAAGGTAAAAATGATTAAGTAGGGCTCTGTTTTCCAGGTCGTGGTTGGGGCGAATGCAAGCATTCACCTTGTACACTTGCTGGAAAGCAGCTCCCACCGTCTCCACTTTCTCCTTCGGATCTTCAATTATAAAAAAGTCATCGTCAAAGATGGCTTCTTCTGGATCTATTTGCGCTGTCATGAGTACGTCTCTGTTCTCTTCAGTTCTTTGGAGTTTCAGACACGGAAGGTCATTGTCGTTCTTTTTCCTAAATATCTTGTTGATTTTAGGGAACATACCAGGGTCACTGGAATTAACAGACCGGATCTTGCGGTCCCAGTACTTGTTAATTGATAACCTGTAGTTCTCCTTAATCAACAGATTGACATTTTTTATTGACGACTTCAGTGTCCTAACCTCCAAGTCGTGTGGGTCTGTAAGTCGTCTGTACAAGTTTTTGAGTCTTGTCAGTAAGCTACTCTTGTGCTTACGCAGTGCGTCAATAGTCGCGTTTCTGTAAGCGTCCATTTGGTCCCGTTCTTTGTACTTCGGTATTGTCCGTTCCATTGTTCGTTTTATTGTTTCGTCCATCTGTTGTAAATGTTGGTCAATTTCTGTATTTGTCAGGTTTCTGTTGTTTGGTGGGGCTATGTCACTCGAACGAAGTTCTCTCGCTAAGGCGTTGGTGAAACGAGGCCAGCGCATCTTACTGTAATTGTAAGAATGCGTTGGAACGTATTCCTCCAACTCCACGCGTTCGTTCGGAATCTGCATTACAGCAGCCAGTCCGCAGTGATCACTGTCGTACTCGACTGTCTGTAAGCAGTTTCGAGGATGATTACCCACTTTGTCTGTAATTGTCAGTCTTGTGTCGTACAGCAAAAGATCAAGAAAGGAGTCACTTCTTGGATACGATGGCTTTTCAGTAGCCAGCAGGTCGACGCCATATTCAACGCTGTAAAGATTCATCAAATTAAAAAGATGGTTACCTCTGGGATTACTATGTTGATTTCCCCAATCTTCATGTTTTGCGTTCAAATCACCGGCCAAGATGAAATAGTTTTCTTCCAAGCTCAGTTTCAGTTCCCTAAAAAGAATCTCGAGTTCTGAAGCAAAGTATGTAACCTGCGGAGCTCCAGCCGCATAAGCCGCAATCATATACATCCGCTTCCCTTGAGTGAGAGAGATGCATACAACGCAAACTTCTAGCGTCTTGAGCTTTCGCAATTCATTGTTGTATATGACCTTATAATTAATGCCTTTTCGTATAAAGAGAGCGACACCACCCCCTTGAGTGGAGTCGGGCCGGTCTCTTCTTACGATATTGTAATTTTTATGAGTCAATTTGTGTTTGTGGTTAAGCTTAGTTTCGCTAGCCATAAACACATCGGGACTGTAGTCTTTCATCAATTGGAACATATTGGCTCTTCGTTCAATCCTAATCAGTGAATTTACATTCACAGCTAGGACTTTTAGGCGCGTCTCCGGCAGCGCGCCCATTATGGTCTAAATTGCGCCAGGCCAGGCAACAAAGAGTAGAGATGGTCTACCCTTTTGCCTTGCTCCTTTATCTGACTTTGCAGTCCTGTAAGTTGACCTTGAATGTTCAACAACAAGGCTACAATGTCAGGCTGCACCTCTGGTGCCTTAGGCACAGGGGCCTTTGGGGCAACCGTTGGTGGAGCCTGTCTCGTGTTCCCATTCCCTGACGCCATTTGGGCGTAGGAAAATTTGGGATCCACGAATTTTTGTGTAGGAGCCTGTCGAACTGTTCGACTTTCTTCGGCTTTTTGACTGGCCTGTTTTTGTTTCATTATTTGGACCTTAGGGCAACCCCTATAGCTAGCCGGGTGCCCTTGGTTTCCACAAAGGACACACTTGAGCTGGGTCAAATCCTCAACCCGCTCATTCCCCAGCTTGCACTCTCCCTTGATGTGGGTTTCGGAGCACCTGACGCAGCGCAACTGCATATTGCAGTTGGCTCCGGCATGGCCGAACCTCTGGCACTTCGTACATTGTAAAATGTCGTCGTGCCTTTTTAATGTCTCCCAGTGTATGGCTTGATAGTCGAGGCATTTGATTTCCCTCAGACTCTCAAGCCTACTTTGGGGCGATAATGTTACGAGGAACATTGGCAGCCTGTAACCCCCTCGCCTGGACTTCACCGTAGTGAAAGGCTTGACCCCGATGAAATCGAGATCGTCGATGGCTTTTTGGCGGAGCTCAGCTAAGAGCGCCTCCGGTTCCGTGCAGGAACTTATGCCCTTCAGTAGGACCGTCTTTAATTTTTCGCTTTTAGGCGTGAAGCTGAAGAACTCAGCTGTGGCCTCTTTAAGTAACCCTTTTACTAAGTTGTATTCGGCCAGTGAGAAGCACTGGACCGAATAATTCTTTTCTTTTTCGTTAAGGATTTTAATGAAAAAATTGCCCTTAGTGGCCGACTTACATACCTGTTTTATGTCGTCCAGGTCAACTCTATGGGTCCTTATTGGTGGCACCTTCTCCTTCTTGGGCTGTGGTTGTTTCTGGTGTTGCTGCTGTTGCTGCTGCTTCTGCTGCTGCTGTTTCTGTTGCTTCTGCTGCCTTGGTTGTAGCTGTTGTTGTTGCTGCTGTTTTGCCTTAGCCGAAGTCGATGGGCCCTCAGCAATTGGGCCTGTCGCTGCTGCTGGCGTCTTTTTAATTTGCTCCGCTCCTGTGTATTTGGAAGCGGGCTTGGGTTGTGGTTGTTTTTGCTGCTGTGGTTGTTGTTGCTGTTGTTTTTGCTGCTGTTGTTTTTGTTGCCGTTGAGCTGTCTCATGTTGTCGGCGCGCTTCCTGCTTTAGTTTAAGTTGGCTGAGGATTGGCCCCATTTCCTCCTTTAGTTTTTTTAAGCTGTCTTCATGTTTACTGATGGCGGCCTGCTTAGTTTGCAGTGCCTCCATCAGTTGATTCTCCTCTTGGAGGATTTGGTCCACCTCCCCCTCCAACGATTTATTTGTTGACGGTTCTGGCACCGATTGTATCTTGTTCCTATATTTCGGAGACCTAAACTGCCCTTCTCCACCCTCTGAGACGTAATCTGGGCTCCCAGAGTCGTCACTCTCTGAGGTCTCATGGTCTGACGTCACGGTTTTCTGCTGCATTTTTTTTTTATTTGCTTTTCTCTTAGCAGGATTGGTTCGTTGAACCAAGTTGGGAGTTTGCCTCTTCCTCTTTATTATTGACCACTGGTCCGTTGCATGGTCCGATGTTGTTTCGGTGATTTTTTGTACCGCTGCTGGCACCACAGCAACATCACCTGATGTATTGGCAGAGGTATCTTTCGATACCCCTGCTTTCCTCTCCTTCTCCATTTGCTTTTTTTCCCAATCTATAAAATCTACGATTTCACGATTGTGAAAAAAAGCTTCAAGATTTCTAGTGCACTCTGCACGGGATTCGAACCCACGACCCTTGGAGTTGTGTCCGGACGCCACCTCCACTAGGCTACGAATAGTTATTGAAAACTGTGGCTTACTGCCTTCTTAATTTAAAAACCCTACAAATGCACTTTTTGTTTAAAATAAACTAGCAATCACCTTGTACACACTTGTTTTCTTTCTGGAAGTCAAAGAACGACGGCGGCTTAACCTTCAGGACTACGGTGGCTATATTATTTTATGCAGACTAACTCCGCACTTATTTGACTGCCTAAATCCCTACAAATGTCGTACTGGATAGGGGCGAAATCCTGCACTGCTCAAACTGTTTCGCTTCGGACTTTTTGTTATCGGTTTATTTTTCCGGGAATCGGGATGAATATATCGGACAGCCGTTATTTCTGACTGCCAATTCAAATTCTATTTAAAAAAAAGGAATCACTTACCATTTAAAAAAATTATTAACTTATTCTTACCGATAATTTTATTGAAACACTGCTTATATGGACGTTTTGTAAGGCAATTCACACTTCTTTTTTTTTTTTTTCTTTTAATTTTCAGGATTCTTCCCGAGGAATATTTTAACCTTTTATAAAAAAAAATAGACTATACCAGAATATACAACTTTCAGAGTAAAAAAATCTTACGTAGGTAATGCCGACAAAGAAAATCAAGTTTCTTTGTTTCAAACAAACTAGAGTATTGGGCAAGATTGCGTTAGTTGAACGTTTAATCTCTTGAACTGTTTAAAAGTTATTAAATTATCGACCTACGCCTTTGTTCTTAATTTCTCTTTCTCTGACTTTGCAGCCACCCAACGAAAGGAAATCCTGCAAATCCCCTCTTTCCAGGATCATTGACTCAATAGATATTAATATTTAATTTTTGAGTTCAAGCTTTTCAAAATTCACTCGAGTTCCTATTTAACTCGAATTCGACCTCTCTTTGAGTTGCTGCTCAGACCGCACTCTTAGGCTTAGGAAAGAAAAAATTGCTACCGTAATAAATTTTTTTTTTTTTTTTTTTTATTCATATATATTATCTGTCTCAATCTGCTCGTTCAACTCTCACTTATTCTTACTAATGTTTATAAACATAATGAAGTACCTAATAATGTCATCCTAAAAGTCATCTTTAAATACAAATCATAAACATTTGTCTTACATATATTCATGTCGTCGTCAGTGCCGTGCGCAGCCTTTTTTTTTATGCCAAAAAATATTCAAATAAATATTTCGGTTACATACACTATAATTCCTTACCAGACTATTTTTAACGTCCCTCCACGGGGCTAAGTGTGTGAGTGTGTGAGAGCATTTAATGCTCTTATTGCTTCTCCTTGTATTTTGTGATGTAAGGTGAAGGTAGCTTTGATGATGTTGGCTTGTCCAATAATTTTTCCCATCAGGTATTCCACCGCAGATATAAAGAGTGCCAAATTGTCTTCCGAGGCACCTCTGAAAGGTGGTACTTGCTGGAGTTCTTTCAGCAAAAATTCTTGCTCCTTTTCTTCTGCTACAGTTAGTGGTAATTCTTCATTAGTTGACATGTTGATTTGTTTTTTTTTTTTTTACTTTCACTGTTCTTTTATTCGTATTTCTTCTTTTTTTTTCTTGCTGGTCACTGATTACTTTTATAATTCTGAATATATATTTTCTTTTTTTCTTTTTAAATAAATCAAATCAATAAAACACTCTCTCTGCGAGAATTCACAATATATGTCCTTACGGATCTTGAATTGTTATGTTTTTCACTGATTTTTAGTGCGCAATTTTTATTATTATTTTTTTTTTTTTTTTTTAAGTATCACGTCGTGTTCCAATATACGTTTGGGTTTCACGGTTACGATCACTAGATAAGCGTTTATTATTAATTTTCGTTTAATAATTTTGTTCACTTATCCTACCGACTGCGCCAATTAAAAAATGCTTTTACGAGTTTGGGTTTTTAAAATGAACTTTATTAAATGGAAACAACGTTTCTTGTTGAATGCTGGATGATGACTCTCTGATGATTTGATGATCGGTTCTATTGTTGGGCGAAGACTTTGTTATCTTCATGCTGCTTCATCACTTTTGTGCACTTATTGATCTGCATGGTGATGAGAAGAATGTATCATTCTTCTGTGGTGGTCCTCTGTATAGAGTTTCGTCTTTTGTTTATTTATATGCTGGATAAGCACAACGGATCTGTGGAATTGGCTGCTGTGGTGATGGTTGTGGGAAGATCAAGTGGCTCAAGTGTAACTTACACCACTTATTTGAGTTTTCATATCTATTCAGTACGGTACGTTTACGCAGATTTTCGAGTTTGAGAAAAAATTCTCGGTAAGTTAAAACCATTTTTATACAAAACACATATATTTCTTAATTTTTTTATTTTGTTCCTGTAAGGTTTTACTACTTTTGCTCAACAACTGCAGTATTATTATTGATCGAAAAAAAAATCATCCAAATGGGATGGGGCAGTCTTCAATTATTACAAAATTGGTGCACAATCATTGTTTTTTCTATATGGGTAGCTTAAATTAAAAAAATTCCCTTCTGACTAGTCAACTTTCTTAGAGAAAAATAAACAGAGGGCATTTTGGGCGAAATAGCAAGAGTTATGAAAGACAAAAGAAGAAAACCAAATGTACGAAAATTATAATCAGTCATATCAGTGTGCTTAGAAAACAGAAAACTCAACTGAGATTTCTGAGATCTCATTTTCCATAGCTCAGATTAAAACAATGGAAATTAATTGAAAATGTTCTTCATGAAAAATTATTAAAATAAATAAATAACTTTGAACTGTAAAAGTATTAATTTGTAATATTTGCTGACACTACGACAGCAACAACAATAAACATAGCTCGCACGCAACAGCAACCAAACTGCCGTAGTGTCAGCAAATATTTCAAATAAGTACTTTTACAGTTCAAAGTAAACACAGCTCGCACGCAACAGCAACCAAACGTTATGATTTAATAAGGGATTGCACGTGTTTCTTTAATGGTGAAATTTTTCAAAAATAAGAACCTCAAATCCCCGTCCACGACACAACTCAACACGCACATTTCAATACAAAACCTCCACCAGATACTTTCTACCAGTTAAATTTTAAACACAGTCGTCTTCAAAAACGACAATAACTTTTCTTAAGGATCAAGCATTGAAGAATAGCTTTAGACCATCTGCAATATGTATGTAGATATTTAACCAAGACATTTTTTTTTAATTTGACAAACATTCTTCTTTGTCTTTCTATCAAGTCATTGGAAAATGTAATGGCAATTATGCTGCAAATACCTCTATCCCTAAAAAAATCCTTTTTATATATTGGTGGACACTGTTTATGCTTAACGATTATGTCGAATAACAAGTCTGGTCTAAATTTTATTGAGATAACATTATTTTAAAGGTTGTTTCCATAATATTTTAACTGTTCTTCTTAAAAAATACATACTTTTATAAAAAGGATTATAACTATTAAAAGATGGTTCAATTTCTTTGGTTTAGGTTTTATTGATTAAATTTGTTAATTTAATTTCATTTAATAAAACTTCTTATTTGCCCACCCTTTTATTTCTTTGAATTTCAGCAATTTATATATATCCCAAATGTCGCAACACCGACTTTTTTTAAATAGGGCATTTTATTTGGAATTACTCTCTCTTTGACTGTAATTTAAAAATGAATAACGAATTATGTATTTGTTTTCCGTTTTCAATAATATATGTAAAAAAGAAAACGAAATCCACTTTGTGTTAGATGCTTAAGTTTTTTCAACACTGTATATTTTTATATTCATATATATATATACATATATGCATATATTTTAAATGAGTAACACATATATTTTCCTTCTCTCTCTATATATATATTAATATAAATATATATATATATATATATATATATATATATATACGTATACATATACATAATAACGAAACCACTGAAGCTTGATTTTTATTCACATTTTATTATAATGTATGTATTCTATACTGTTTACGCCATCGAAACATTTTTTGAATTTTGCAGTAAGGTTCACTGTGCTGGATGTTGTGGCATTAATATCTGATATTGCTGATGATGGTTTTGGGGCGTTCCCTGGTGATAATAATTGGGAACCAATTGTGGATGAATAACTGGGCACATAACATGGTACGGTTGAGCTGAAGATCCAAAAGTCGTCTGAGGTCCCCCGCCTGCAGGAGATGGTTGTGGTGGCGGGTGGAATTGTTGGTGTGGCTGGCCTGGTGAAGGAGTAGTTGAAGGGGGTGTTTGCGCTAAAAATTGTATTGACTGTGGAGGTGGCTCATGAAACATCCGCATCTGTTAAATTGAGAAAAGTAAACAATTATTTCTGCGCTGGCTTATTTGCTTTTATAATTACCATTGGTTGATATGGTTGCGAAGAAAAATGTGTCGGATGCGTTGCTTGTTGATAATGGATGAACTGTTGCATTGGAGCTGCTGTGAGTAATGGCTGACCTGTAGCGGCAGCAGCTGACACATGCATTTGTGAAGTTGCAACAGGACCTATTTGACAAAAAATATTTTTATTTTTATTTAGGAAAGTCAACAAGAACTATTTGTTAATGGGTTTAATTTTCGATTAGTCTATTTGTTATAATCTACTACCAAAGAAAAATTCTAACAAATCCTAAGGCGTGTTTGCGTTAATAAAAGGAATAACGTTGTTATAGTTGATTTTGAACATCTTGTTCTTAGCAACCGTTACTTAAAAAAATTAAAAGTTGTATACATTTTGTATCATTATCATTATCATTATCATTATCATTATCATTATCATTATCATTATCATTATCATTAT